>JAHWFO010002267.1:271282-299598 GCA_023313115.1 Rhysida immarginata
GTTCGAAATAAATCTGATTGTTGAGTAGTGTCGTCGTTTCAGTTTGTTTTCGCTTCTTGATCTCCATTTCTTCTCGTAATAGGATTTTTGCTTTGTTCGACCAACCAGGGCAGTCTATGGTGCAGCCAACATTTCTGCAACATTTCCATCTGCGTCGGATGGAAGAAGTTTTTCGTGATGCCCATAATGATATCAACTTCTTTGACGACATCATAGTGTTTGCTCCTACTTGCGTCAAACTTTACATCATTTAGGAGCATATGGATTCCATCTGAATATAAAGAAATGTGTATTTGCCACCACCATGGTATCGTGTTTAGATCATGTTACTGAGAAAGATGGTTTCCATTAATTGAATGAGCACATAGAAGCCATCCAAAAGACCCCGAAACCAGGAACGTCAGAATAACTACAACTGTTCCTAGGCAATGCTTTCAAGCCGAACCTCTCCCACAAGGCTAAACCGTTACATGAGATGTTAACACAAGACAAATTCAAATGGATCAAGGAGGCCCAAAATGCATATGAGGAGATTAAAACCATCCTCATATCACCTCAAGTCCTAATCCAGTACGACCCCACTCTGTCCTTACTTCTCGCAACAGATGCCAGCAGTACAGGCTAGGAGCCATATTGTCCCATCAATTAGCCAATGGTCTGGAAACACCCATCGCCTACACAAGTCATACACTCACGGAAACTGAGCAAAAATACCCCAAAATAGACAAGAAGCTTTGGCCATAGTTTGGGTGATTATAAAGTTTTTTAACTTCTCTATGCCAGAAATTCCAACTAATTACAGACCATAAGCCCTTGACACAAATTTTCCACCCAAACAAGTCACTTCCTACCCAATGCATTAGTCGCATGGCCAACTATGCTGAGTATTTAACAAACTTTAATTATACCACCATGTACAAGCCTACAAAGGTGCATGCTAATGCAGATTACTCTTCCAGGGCGGCCTCCATAAATAGAGTTGAAGAGAAGAGGAAGATGGCTTTGAGATGTTCACTATCCACCAGATGAAGCAGCTTTCACTTAGGCTGGAGCAGATCACAAAAACAACGAGAAGCGATCCAAGATTGGGCAGAATCATCCAAGAGCTCGAAAGGGGCCGTGATTTAGCTCACATTGGCTATAAATCTCCGGATGACCGCTACACGACGAGCGCCAGTTGTCTGATGTATGACCATCGAGTAGTGATTCCGCCAGAACTACGGCAACCAGTCCGGGATGACCTCCACTCCAGCCATCTAGGAATTGGCAAAATGAAAGGCCTAGCCCATTCGTGTACTAGCCCGTTCGATGACGACATTGAACACACAGCCAAATCATGTATCAATTGTGCACATATTTTAGTGCTCCACCAGAGTACCGTGTACACCACTGGGAGTTCCCAAAAGGGCCCTGGGAGAGGGTACATCTCGACTACGCCGGACCAGTAGCTGGCAAGATGCTGCTAATAGTAGTGGATGCCTACAGCAAGTGGGTGGAAGTGAAGGCGACAACGTCTACAAATGCGGTGGCCATGATAGCAATTCTTGACGAACTTTTTGCTAGTTATGGTGTACCCACCACAATTGTCACCGGCGACAGTCCCCAGTTTGTCGCTGGCGAATTTACTGCCTTCCTACGTGAAAGAGGGGTTAGGTTCCCTAATTAAGGCATAAGCGCACGATGCCCTACCAACCTTCAACGAATGGGCAGGCGAAACGCTGCATGCAAGCAGTAAAAAACTCTATGAAAGCCATGGGAACCACCCTGACGACATTGCATCGCAATTTAAATGCGTTCTTAGAACAGTACCGGCGAGCACCTCATGCCACAACGGAGGAGTCCCCTGCCAAACTTTTACTGGGACGAGAATTACGTACCCACCTGGATATGCTTCGCCCGCAAGATGTTGGCTAGTGCAATCAAGAAAAACCGCAAGCTGCATTTACACCCAAGTTTAGATCAATGCGAGTGGGTCAAATAGTATACGTCTATGTGGGTAAATCTGCACAAAAGAAGTGGGTTCTGGGCTTTGTTGTACGTCGCTTGGGAGACCTGCACTACGAAGTGGCAGTGGATGAAAAATGCTTTAAATGGCATATCGACCAGCTGAAGCCACGTAACCCGGAACTATCGAGTGTGCCACAGCATGCGAATCGGAGAAGTCCCACCCTCCTTGTTGGGTCCGCTTTATCGCAGACGGCAGTGCTCCCCAAGCAGCGAGCCACTCATCCTTTGGGGAATCACCAGTTCCGGATGACGGTGAACTGTTAATCTCGCTGCCGAGTTAAACCAACCCGAGGATGCATCTGTCTAAGACCAGAACGCTTCCATCGGACCGACTGGGCCCAACCAGCCGGATTCCGAAAGAGATGAACAGCCTGCTCCCCAATGCGATGATGTCATTCCCCACCAAGGCCGGCTGAGAAGGGAACCAGTTGTCCTCCGGCGCTTGCGCCGAAATCACCAACCGCCCGAGCAGTATTCCCCATAGCTTAGTGTGACCGGAGGAAATGTCGTGTCGGCAACCAATAAAGATTGTTTCGTCGCACGACGATGGTTGTATTGTCCTGTGTTGATGTTGATGTTTGTGTTTTTTGTTGCCAGTTTTTGTGATGATCGTCTGAGCTGTGATGATCGTACAAGTTGTTCCTCTCTTCCATGCATAGCTTCCATGTTGTGTATTTGATCCTGGAGGATTTGATGGGAGCCCCATGCCACGCCAACTGTAACCAGCTTGATCTGCCAGATAAACACCATTAAGTATAAGAACGTTGATTCGATCTCCCCCTCGTCAGCATAGACGTAACAACGAATATCTCTGATAATTTAAAACATCATGTGACTCTCGAAAATGATGAAATTTCGAAGTGATTGCAAAGTCTTTATGAATTATATTTTATTGTGTTATTAATTCATATTTTATTGTGTTATTAATTCATATTTTATTGTATTACTATGAATTTAATGTTGAAATGTATTACATAATTATACAAGAAATTATACAAGAGACTTTAAATGTTGATAATACAATATTATATGTTATTTAACATATAAGGAAAATCTGAGAAGCATTGAAAATTGCATGTCATGCATTTTAATTTATTTTAATTTTTTTTTACTTTATTTTTTAACAATGTGTGATAGAAAGAGCCTAATGATATGCATATTTTTATTAATAACAGGAAAGTAACATTTCGTTAAATTATATTTTGAGAAATAATACAAGTTTAGGAACCTATTAGTTAGAAATTTATAATGAACGGATATTTATATGAGAAAAAGAGAAGACACAAAAACCCTGGAATACAATAAATAAGAGTTATTAAATAAAAATAAAAAATAAATAATAATTGACAAAATAATTAATAAATAATAAATAAAATAAAAATGAAATAAAAAGCTCTCTATTACGTTCGAACACAGGCAAAAATATGAGTTCAATAGACTTATGCGGCTGAACTGTATTTATATTATTGGATTCGCCATTTTCTCTTTGTTCTTCGTGCTATGCTGTTTTTGTGATTCCTGGTTCCCTGATTCTTCCCTCTCCATTACTTCCATCTGTTCGAATTTCTCCTCATCACCTGGAAACAATTAGGAGATGGCCCCTGCTCATAAAAGCCCTGCCGGGAAGTCAATGCAAGCCCTAAAGTCTAAGGCGGTAAAATCTTCAAATCCAGAGACTGTCAGCCCCAAGCAAATTGACACGGAGCTGATCACTCGTGAGATTCTCCCCTCGAAAACGGGGCACTAGCTTGGGCGTCTGCGACATCTGCAACCGTCATTTCTTCGGACGACAAAAACTTCTAAAATGCACAAATCAGTCTTGTTGTCTACGAACACAATTAGGTTGCGTTAACTCTAAATGTGAAATTTCTATTTTGCAAACTACATTTAAATGTAAAAAATGTTCCAGTGATTGCCAGAATAATTCTCCAAGCAACAATATGCTCAACAGAAATGATGAATATATATCTCCTTCCTGTTCAGATGAATTTTCTCCCCCGAATGTCTTACCCTCCAATACGGTCGATCTTTTGCTTAAATCAACAGGTGATTTATCTGGTATTATAAACTCATTAGTCATTAATCTACAACTTTTTAATAATGAACTGGGGACTATTAAAAATCTGTTTTTAAAGATGACAAAAATTGAACATAAAATTGATATGCTCAACAATAAAATACAGTCTCTGTAAGAAAACCAAAATATCATTATCAACCTTCTTAAAAATAATACTCCCCCACCTAACCCAGTCACGAGCAACTCGTCCTCTGATTTTGTCGGATGTACTGAAGAGAGTTCAGTTTCACCAACAGCATTTATGGTGCAAAATTCAATCCCCAAAAACATCAACAGATCTCTCCAATTCAACGAAGTTGTAGCAAAAAATACAACCTCTAAAAGAAACACTGCGGATTTTAACGGATTCAACAATCAGTCATCTGTTCACACTAAGGATTCTGCAGAGAGAAAATTCTACATTGGTTCCAAAGCGAATGCTGGCATCAAAACTATTTCCAAAATCTCGACGAAAGCACTGTTCATCACCAGACTCTCCCCTAGCCTTGAGGAAGACCAATTAAAATCAATTTTAAGCAAAGAACTGGCAATATCAAATTTAAGCTGCCGCTGTTTAAACACTCGACATAACTCGTATGCCTCTTTTTACTTAGCAGTTGACAGTAAGGACTATGACAAACTACTTAATGAAGAGGTGTGGCCTGAAGGAGTGTTAATTAAACCATTCTGCGGTAAATTATGTAATTATGATTTATACAAACCTGATCAATCTACGGAGGATAGAAAAACTATTCTACTTAATCATGGAGAGTAATTTCTACTATCAAAATGTACGTGGTCTACGAACTAAGAGTTTGGATTTATACAAAAATGTACTCTCTAACAATTTTGATTTTCTTCTTCTCACTGAAACATGGCTTAACCCCGACATTCAGAACCACGAACTATTTCCTCCTGAATATAACGTTTTTCGAAAAGACAGAGACTATAAAAATTCCAACACTAATCGTGGTGGCGGAGTGCTCATCGCAGTCAAGGCATCCTTAAAGTCTAAGAGGCTTTATGACCTTGAAGTTTTCCCTGAAAGTGTTTGGGTCGAATTGAAAACATTAAATGGTCGTAATATCGCTATTGGTGTCGTGTATATTTCTCCTCGTTATGACTCATTTAGTTACATCGAGAACTTACAACATTTATCTGACAAGCTCTCCTCATTATCTCAGGACATTTTGCTTGTTGGAGACTTCAATTTACCTTATCTTGACTGGGAAACTGGTGCTTGTAATTCATCTGATCATCATCTGCAAATTATTAATATGGAAATGAATTTTTTTATGAACTCTTTAGGACTGTCACAGGTGAATAGGCATAAGAATGCTAACCTAGTAATTCTCGATTTGATTTTCACTAACATGCCAAATTATGAAGTTTTGTGAGTTAATGAACCAATAGTCCCTATCGATTCTCATCATCCTCTGATTGGATTCATTACAAATTTAAATTTCAAAAAAGCCAAACTACCGACCAATTCTTATAGGATTTATCAGAGAGGAGATTATCTCAATCTGTATAAATCCTTAGAATCAACTGACTGGTCTGCTGTCTTAAAGAGTGATAATGTCGACGATGCTGTCAAAATGTTTAATACCATTGTTAATAACGCAATCGACAAGTCCGTTCCTTCCAGAAAAAGACGAAAAAATTCCTTTCCATATTGGTTTAGTAGTGAATTACATCACCATTTATCCCAGAAACGTTATTACCACCAAAAGTTTAAAAGCCAAAAATATGTGGAAAATTACAACAACTTTTCTTATCATCGAGCGATGGCAAAGAAAATCTTTAAAGTTGATCGAGGTAATTATCTGAATGCTATTGAGAACAGCTTAACAAAGGATCCTTCCAATTTTTGGAAATATGCCTCTAAAAAGCGCTACAAGGATCGACAAGATCTCATAGTGCAAGACTCAAATGGGTGCACAGTAGCAGTCGAGAAGTCAGCCGCCGAATTTGCAAAATACTTTGAATCCTTATACGACAATAATGCTTACACTTCAACAGTATCTCAAATAATCTCCGAAGATTATCTACCACCCTTAACTGTTAACAAAGAAGATGTTGTAAATGCTGTAAAGCAGATAAGGCCCAAGACTTCACCTGGCTCTAACAGAATCCCTATGTTTATCATCAAAGGATGTCTGCCGGTGCTAGTGGATATCATCGTATGGATATAGAATATATCTATTTCTTCGAGAACTTTCCCAAGAGATTGGAAGAAAGGAATAGTAGTCCCAATCTTCAAGACTGGTAACAAACAAGCAGTTAATAATTACAGACCGGTGTGCATTCTAAATGCAATAGCCAAGATTTTTGAAAAGATAATATTCCTTTATCTTAATTCATATTACACTTCGAAATTTTGTCCTGAACAACATGGCTTTATTAAAAAACACTCTGCCACGACCAACCTTATGACATGGCTTGATCATGTTTCTTCAGAAGTGTAAAAAAGAAGACAGGTTGATGTTATTTATTTTGATCTCTCGCGTGCATTTGATTCTGTTTGTCATATCAGACTGCTTCAAAAACTTGAAATATATGGCATTTGTTCTGACTTCATTAAATTTCTGGCATCTTACCTTGATGCTCGTGAAAACGTTGTGTGTGTGAATGGGTATTCATCTAAACCTTTTTTAGCCCCTTCAGGGGTACCGCAAGGTTCTATCCTTGGTCCTCTCTTGTTCAACATTTATATTAATGACCTGGTTTCACATATAAGATCATCTCGAATTCTGCTTTAGGCAGATGACTTCAAATTATTTTGACGTATATGTGAACCTTCAGACTCTGTGTTGCTTCAGGAAGATGTTAAAAGAGTGCTCGAATGGTGTGAAATCAACCTTTTAAAAGTCAACCCTACTAAAACGAGAGTTGTAACTTACTCTCGTGCTGTCAAGCCGCTCATATATAACTACAGGATCAATAAACAAGTTTTGCAGCGTACGAGAACGATCCGTGATTTAGGTGTTATCTTTGATGATAAACTATATTTTCACCATCATGTTGTTCTATAACAAGCGAAGCATATCGCATGCTGGGACTTATCAGCAGATCAACTCATTCTTTTAAAAGACCCAAGTGCTTTACCATTTTATTTAAAACTCTTGTCATCCCACGTCTTCTTTTCTGTTCCTGTGTGTGGAATCATTTAACATAAACTGATATTAAAAAACTCCACAGTGTGTTTTCACGCTTTTGTAAAATTATTTTCAGACGCCATTTTACACATCTTATGGACTTTAACATAGACAACATACTTAAAGAAGTTCGTTGCCTTCATTTATCTCAACTCCTAACTAGGAATGGTCTAGATTTTCTGTACAAAGCTATTCATAATATCATTGATTCCCCAAGTTTTCTCATTGCTTTTAACTTAAATGCTTCCATGTAAAAATACACGATGTAAAAATATTTGCTATGTTCAGAAACACAATTCAATTAATCCGTTTACCAGATTATTTTTAAAGTATAACAAACTGAGTGATTTTGTAGACATCTTTAACTCTAACTATTATGCCTTTTATAATGAACTCTTAAACTACCTTGATAATATGTCAAAGAGCAATTTTTAGCTCTTTGTCTATTTCACATGTACTGTAACTGATTTTTTTATTTAACTGTATGCTTATATGCTTTGTCTTTGTTTAGTTTTTTATGTTCTGTTTACCTCCGTTAATCCGTTAATCCGTCATACAATTACTTGTATCCATCTTCAAATTTTCTGTCTTATTTTATTTTATTTTTTTAGTGTGTTCGTTGTTAAAGGTTTATTTCCAACTGTTTTCGTTCACACTTAAAACAAATAAAATTGAAATTGAAAAAATTGAAATTATTTAGAAATTTATAGTTATTATATCTGTATTATATTATTTATTTTATCGTTTTGAAGATATTAATTTTTTACTGTTCCTGATTGTAAAATGTAAAATCTCCGACAGTTATGTCACGGCGACTGATTGGCTGCACCCCCCCCCCTTCACCACACATGCAATCGGTAATCTAAAATCAGTTTTCTTATATGCTTCAATAAAAGTAATATGCGTTTCAGTGGGAAAAACTTTTTAATTTCTTACACTTAATATATTTCTGCATACATTTCCTCCTGCGCCGAATAAATTTTTCGTCGAGTCCTAACTTCCTTGCTGCTGCACGATTGCTCTTTGTCCTTCAGTCTTGGCTTTTAGTTTAATAGCTTGCATGTCGCTTTGGCAAATTTGAAAAATAATCTTGATCATGGTGGAAGTATACTCCACCGTGTTCTTGCTTATAAAAATACTGGTGCTTCTAAAACCTCTCGGGCGCTCTCGTGATTGTTTAGCACCGCACGCTTTTGTGAAATTTTTTGATAGTCAGCCCCGAGCATCAGGATAAAAGCCTGATCAGTAAATAAAGAGTTAACTACCACAGAAATTCGTTATGCTTTCAAACTTTCTGTTTTAAGTGTAATTATTTATTGTCAGATATTATAATCGGGTGGGGTTTTATTAGATTTCAATGCATTTGTAAAGGAACAGATTTTACTTGTATTATGACTTGAACTAGAATGTTATTTATGCAAGGAAGTATGCAAATGAGAGAACCGAACTTTATTTAAAGTCTTTATTATTTTGAACAGTGGAATAAGCTGGAGAAGAGAGTCTTTATTATATAGTCTCGAATTCTAAATCAAGATATTTAGTTTTCTATTTTCTATCTAAAAATATTTTAAATTTCTTTCTTTGAGAGAAGGGTTCTGTTGGCTGAGTTTGTTTATTGCCCCTGGAATAGGAGCCGTGACTAATCACCGTTTCCTCTCTCTTGAGCAATTCAGCATACAGTTTACAGTTACCCTAGGTTGGAACATTTGCAAATCTCCCCCTCCATGGCAGATCAAAGGCTTTGACATTTCACAGCCACTATTGGAAAGAGGTCAGTTGAAAGGATAGGGCAGGATGGACGCTCCAAGAATAGAAAGCTCCACGACAATTTCGGACATTAGATGACAAACTTATTGCCCTTTGGCGTTCATCTCAGAACTTTCTAGATTTCTTGCAGGTGCTTGCAAGCCGAACTGGCTCCTTAGACAAAGAGCCCAGATGCAAGGGTGGACATCATCTTGACCAGGCCTTTGGCCTCTCAGATTTCTCGTCTCTGACGTCATTCATTTCGTCCTGATTGGTCCGAGGTTTCCGTCCAGGATCAGGCAAGGAAACTTTGAGTTTTTTCTATGAGACAGAGTTCTCTTGACTTTTACTCCGTCAGGAGCACGAGCAGCATTCTTCCAATTCTTGCCCTCTCATGTGCAGGCGTACCAAAGCATAAGTGGCAGGCTGGATCTTGGTAATCTGGCTTGGTTGCAACCCCTTTTGCTCCCTGAACCTGGCTCACGGGCGCCTGATATGAAGGGAACACCAAAAATCATTTAGTTTCGTTTTAATTCTTTTAGTTATGGTGCAAAGTTCTTGTTTTTACTTTCGCTCGAAATCGAGGTTTTCTTAGCATTAGTTTCATCGCTGCGAGCCCGTGTTAACAATGCCAAACGACCCTTGAATTTACAGTTAGTTTTGCCCCTCTCTTTCCGAGATGACCTGCCGAGATGACCACCGAATCTTCCTGAGAAGTAGACGACCGATGCCTGAGTAACACCCGGCCACGCCAGATGCAAGTTCTAGCTGTTCCATCACGAGAGAGTGAGTTCTAAAATATTCTTTTCCCTGGCCATGCAAAGTGTTTTCCATTTTTTATATTTCCTTGGGTACATTTTGATATGCATTTTCCCTTTAATTAATTATTTGTTTAATAAGACTTAGTATTATGGTATTAGATTGCTCAGAAACTTTCCTAATTGATATTTTAATCCCATGAATAAATTCCATGTTATTGTTTTACCATAATGCACTTGAGTCTATCTTTTTAACCTCGCCCTCTTAGGCCGAACCTTTTCAGATGAAGCTCTATGTGGGTTCCAGTTGACGAGTAATTACCTAATTGGCTTTACTTACAAAATTTCCGCCTAACAAGCGGTGGCACAGTTGATTCAGGTTATTTCTTATAATAATATTAATAATTACTCGTCACCAGCTCGTACAAAACTTGGCGCAGTGACGACTGGAGCTGCGGAACCTTACATATTTTGGCAGCAGTCGACAGGATCTTTTGTATTTGAACCCTTATTATATTTGGTAATAGCAGAGGGAAAATTTGAATTTTAATTCCCTTTTAAAGTTTGGAGACCTAGGAAGGTTGTTTAAGTGGCGAAAATTTTTTTCTCTCCATCTTAATGAGGAAAGAAGATGGCTCAAGCATCTTTAGAGTTGGCCAGCGAGGTTGGCCAGCGCTCCTGGGTTATTTTTTTGAAAATTAGATGAAATTGGCATTCTTTGTAGTTGGGAACCTGAGCATAAGTTAAACTTAGCAAAAATAAAATGGGTTTGGAGCACTCAATGCCATTGTAGACATGATCATGTAATGGCAGGAGTGACAAATTATGAGGAATTCAAAAAGCGCATGGTAGAGCAATTTGGCAAAGAGCCAAGGGGTAAAAGTGAAAGATTATTTGCGGAATGCAGACAAGACAAAGGGGAAGGTGTGAGAGATTATGCTATGCGGCTGAAGGCGCTGGGAAGGAAAACAATGATTCAGGTGGAAGGGGTAGGCCAGGATGCAGAAGTTAAGCAAGCTTTTGCGAAGCAAATTTCGGAAGCAAAAATAAAAGACAAATTTTTGGAAGGGCTACATCTGAGCTTACAGAAAGCAGTCTTATTTAGAAACCCCGATAATCTAGAAAAAGCGATTAGCTATGCGGAAGAGGAGGAAGAAATTGAATTGAGATTTGCGACACGGCAGCATGGATTAAATTCTCTGAGGAAAAGTAGCACGGAATTGGCAGAGGATAAAAGCGAATTGGATATTAATGCGATCATTAGTCAGAGTGGATGAAATGCTGAAATTAAAATTAGGGGAGATAAATAACATCACGCGTAAGCAGCAGCCTGACTGAGCGAACACCCAGGCACCCCGTAGAGAACAAAATAGGTGTGAGTCAGATCCCAAGGCAATAGTTTCCAACAGCAGAATTCAACAGCTGTTAGTGGAGGAAATACAGTGCACACAGTGCGAGCAGATATTGTCTGTTTTGGTTGTAATTGACCCGGTCATAAGTCTTTTTTCCATGTGTGTTTTTCGTCAAGAGCAGACGCATCTGCTATTGCTCCTTTGCCACTCCAGTTCCCAAGTTTCCCTCCCCCATAAAACCATCCCTCATCCCGCCGACTGGACACAGTTCTTACATCGAAGCTCAAAAGAGAAGCAAAGCATACCAAAGCTGGTATTTGTTGCTTATTACTATTCAATTTTACCCAAATTTTACCTCTTCAATTTTACCCAAATTCCTCACATTTTTTTGTTCTCATACGACACATCTGTATCCTTCATCAACTGCAACTTCAAGGATTTTTAACTGTCTAACTACTATAAATGTTGTTTACTCACTCCTTCTCCTAGTTTTCCCTCCTTTTTGTATTCTTTGACCATTCCCAAAAACGTAACTAATCTTTTATGGCCCGCAACCGCACCATGCTATTTACTAATTATTAATCTTACTTAGAATAACTGATATATCCCTAGCTTCTCCCCCCCCCCCCCCACCTTAAGACACTGGAGTCCGCTCCCTCCCACCCTATAATCAACACTATTCCTGTCTCTCATCTGCGTGACCTTGAATCTTATATTTCTCCAAGCTCCTACCCTCTGCTCTCCATCCTCATCTTCTTTTCACCCCTGTGTCTCCGGCCACCCTTCCTTCTATAACACTTCACCCCCGCACATTCCTCGCCACACCCCATCTACCCAGCCGCCATACTGCTCTTTTCACGTCTCAATATATTTTACTAAACTATCTCTTATATATCTTTCTCTTCCTCTTGTTAATATTATTATCCTAAATAGTTCTCTATAATCATCCTTCCTCTCCTTTCCTCCCCTTCCAAGAACTGTGCGGAAGAATTTTGAATTTAAACAATGGCGAATCGAAACAGCACGCGTCAGAAAAATAAGAAGGGAACTAAGATAAAGTCAACGAAGGTGACCAAAATTATAAACTGGGTGCAGTGTTCTAACTGTTCGGATTGGATTTTGTATGATAATACAGGAATTCAGGAAGAATTTGAAAAAATTCCATCTCTGGATATGAACTTTGAATGTAAACTAGGTATGCTAAAGGATAGTCTAACGCACGTTAATGGGTTAGGCCAAGCTGGAAAAGAAACTGCTTCTGAGAACGAAATCTTAGCGCAACTGGAAAAGAAACTGCAAGACAGTGAAATTAAAATAAAAGAATTCAATGAGAAGCTACAAAATTTTCAACGTTTTGTCGGGGATCTAATACCGGACTCTGACGTTGACAAAACTGTAAATTCTCCAGCGAAATTTCTAACGCCGAATGCTTCTTTTAGCGAAGTCGTTCAGCGCGGTGTACATCGCGCGAGGTCCAAACTAGTAACGAAATCAACTTGTTCGAACATTGTAGCTCAGGAACTGTCAGAGAGAGAACGTCGGAAGTTTAACGTAATTTTGTTTAATATCCCTGAGTCAGATAAAATGAAAGCAGAAGACAGAAAAAATGATGACATTCATAGCTTTGACGAATTTGTTCAACAACTTGGCATTACCCAACCTACAGTCACAAACCTGTACCGTTTAGGAAGAAAATCAAATGAGAATTACACTAGACCTCTGTTAATAAAGTTAGCATCTCTGCATGAAAAAGACATCATTATGGCTAACGGTAAGAAATGTAAAAATATAATATTTCCTGGCGCTAATAAACAAGTTGGATTAGCTCCAGATATGACTCCTGCTGAGAGAGAAGAATTCAATAAACGTAAACTACAACCACACAAGAAAAACCAAAAAAACTAGCTAACGAAAGACCTGATGAGCAAAAACAAATAACCTCGGAAGAGATCAAGGAACTGACCTCTGATAAACAACAGGTCACCCACCTTGCTTCATTGTCTAATGAAATAAAAAATCCTGCAGAGATCTGTGTAAAGATTGCAACAATAAATTTTCAAAGTGTGAAGAAAAAGAAGTCGAAATATCGGAATTTATTCTCTCTGAAGATCCTGATATTGTTATTGGTACTGAGACCTGGTTGAAGGACGAGGATGCTTCTTCACTTTACCTTCCCGAAAATTATACTTATTATAGAAAGAACAGGCAAACTAGAGGAGGTGGGGTCTTTGTTGCGGTAAAACGTGAATTTTCATCATATGAATTGACTTTTACTTGTGTCACTGAATGTGTCTTTGTTGAAATCAGTTGTACTTCAGGTAAAAATATGATTATTGGAAGCGTTTATCGCCCTAACTATGACAAAATGTGTTTTTTAAACTTGGCAAAGTGTCTAAACAAAGTAGATGCTAAAAATAAGCTGCTACATATTGGAGGAGATTTCAATTTGCCTAGTGTAAATTGGGACACTATGTCACATTGCGAGGATTCATCACTTATAAATGATTTAAATCACCTTATTGACGAGTTTTCACTAATTCAAGAGGTTAGAATTCCCACTCAGCAAGCTAGTCAAAACATCCTTGATTTAATTTTTACAAATTTTGAAGGTCTTACTGTGGAAATTGTAAATGGTATCAGTGATCACAATATTGTTTTATCCTACTTGCCTTACGCTTGGAAGCCGCATGTGAAAAGTAGTAAAGCAAAGATTCTTCTTTTTCATCGTGCTGATCCATCTAAAATATTAAACGCCTTTTTTTTGCAAATTTGTAAATTATACTGATGTTAAGGAAAGTCTCTCAGTAAATGAGAGGTACGTTCTTTTTAAAAATGATATTTTCGACATCATAAATACATTTGTTCCAACTAAGGTGAAGTGTTTAAGTGTAAACAAGCCGTGGATTTCTAAGAACGTACAAAGTAAGATAAAAAAGAAAATAAAGTTATTAACAAAGTTTAAGAGAAACCAGGTCCAGGGAATCCAGGAAAAGATACGTAAAATTAGCTTTGAAATTAAAAATAGCATAAAATCTAACAAAGAGAAATATTTGTCTAGTATAAACCTCTCAAATTCTAAACGGCTATGGAAGTTCATAAAAAATGTCAAAAAAGATGTTAATACTATTCCTCCTTTATATTCGGATACTGGTAATCTTAAAAGGAGTAGCTTAGAAAAAGCAAACCTTTTAAATCTGTCATTCCAGCAAAATTTTTCCAAAATAAATGACGTCAAGCTTCCATGTTTCAATCTTAGAACTGATAAACGCTTTCCTGACTTTTGTTTTAGTAGCTCAGGTATACTGAATTTAATTCTGGAACAGGATACGAACAAAGCCTGTGGCCCTGATGGGATCACAAATAAGATGTTACGTTTAGTTGCTCCAGTTGCTGCTCTTTATCTTGAAGACATTTTTACTTTATCTTATACAACAGGTGACGTGCCTGTTGACTGGAAAAGGGCTATAGTTACACCGCTATACAAGTCTGGCGATAATAAAAAACCCCAGAATTATCGTCCTGTTTCCCTTACTTGCATCACTGCTAAATTGATGGAACATATTATCATAAAGCATATGATTATTTTCTTATCAGAAAATGGGTTACTAGCCAATAATCAATTTGGTTTTAGACGCGGTTCTTCTACTGAGTTACTTTTGATAGATTTGGTTCATTATGTTTCTAAATTTATACAAAACGGGAAACAGGTTGATTTAATTGCTGTAGATTTAGCTAAAGCTTTTGATAAAGTACCTATTTGTTTTTTACTTCTGAAACTATCCAAATATGGTTTTAGTGATAAACTTGTAACCTGATTTAGAAATTTTCATACTGGGCGTGTGCAGAGTGTTTTAGTTGATGGTGTATTGTCAGAGCCTTGTGATGTACTCTCTGGTGTCCCGCAGGGATCGGTTAGTGGGCCTCTTCTTTTTAATCTGTATTTAAATGACTTACTACAGGGGATGGCTAATAAAAATCTCTATTTTGCAGACGATGGGACATTAGTTAAGCAAATTAACAGTGCAGCCGATCAAATTGATCTTCAGCAGGATCTAAATTTTATTTCACATTGGTGTAAAATTTGGGGCATGGCTGTTAACTGGTCAAAGTCTTACTATATGAATATTTCAAGGGCCAAAGCCGATAATGTTTTTACTTTTAATTACAACACTGACAGTTGTGACTTAGTTAAATCTGACTCCATAAAGATCTTAGGGGTAATTGTTGATAAAAATTTAAGTTGGAATAAACATGTTGAATATATTATCGGTAAAGCAAATAAAGCACTTTACTTGTTTCGCTCAATATCGAAAGGTCTAAGTATGAAAGTCAAATTAGTCCTGTACAAATCTTTAGTTAGATCCATTCTTGAATATTGTGCTATTTGCTGGAACCCTTACTGTGAAAGTTCAATTGTTAAACTTGAAAAAATTCAAAACAGGGCTGTTCGTTTTATTTTCAACAATTTTGATGTAACAAAATTAAGAAATAGCCTAAATTTACCTGAATTGCAGATTAGAAGGAAAGAATTAAAGTTAAAAACCCTTTATAAAATCTTTAATAACATGAGTAATCTTAAAAAAGAATATTTCTTAGAGTCTCCAAACTATATCTCCAATAGAATCGATAATAAAAATAAGATCAAAAAAACAGCTTGTAGATGTAAGTTTTTTGCAAAGTCCTTTTTTCCGGATACAATTAGTATATGGAATTTACTGCCAAATGATATTGTCATGGCAAGTAGTTGTAATAATTTTAATCACAAGTTTAAACAACTTCGTCAAACAAAAACTTGTAATTATCACGATAATACAAAATAGGAATTGAGTTGTCATGTATATTGTTACTGGATATGTACTTAATTGTTTTGTTACAACTGTACATTATATTTAATAAATAAATAAATAAATAAATAAATAAATAAATAAATAAAATAAATAAGTATGTGTAATAATCGAAAACCTAGGCGAATAGTCTGTTTTTTCTGCCATCATGAAGGGCATACCCAACGTTTTTGTTGTACAAGGATGACGGCTCAGGGAGAATGATTTAGAGCATCGGGGAATCAACAGGTCGAATCAAATGCGAGCCAGCAGCAGGCGAATCAGTCAAAAAACATACAAAACGCCTCCCCCCCCCCCCCCCTCATGAACAAGGGCCAGGAGGTCACTAAATATGCATGGAGCTCAAGCGTTCATGAGTAAAGACTCAGAACCAAGGGAATCAATTTGTTTTATGTGTCGATTAAAAAAGATAATCTGTTACTTTGTTATTTTTGCGGATGCCAGGGGCATATGCAGCGTTTTTGTCGTGCAAGGATGAACAATAGGCCGAGGAGGGTAGATGTGAGTGCATGCGATGTGATTAGTGAAAACTCCCGCCAACAGAATTTTAGAGGGTATGATAAACCCGTGTGGAAACTGTACAGGTGGATATGGTGCCGTTATTGTTCAGGGTATGGGCACCAGCAATGGGGTTGTAGGCAGAGAGAGCGCGATTGCCTCAGAGCAAAACATTGTCCCCGAGATAAGGGAGAAGGTCGGAATATTAGCATGAAACCTCCCGCTCAAGTAACTATAGTCACGATAGATGAGGTGAGACAGGCGAGTGATGAAAAAGAGACAGCTCAGCCCGTGTGGGACGAGGAGAAGATGGAACGGATAGTCCAGGAGTTGAAGGTGGTGATCGAGAGGCAGAATGCAGATGTTTGCCATAGAGTAGTGGAGGATCTGGAAAATTTAGAAAGGAAGTTTGAAGAGTTTAGGCAGGAGGAAAAGGCAAAATTGTTTGACATAGTATTGAAACCCGTTTGAAGGAACAATGAATTGACAGAGCAACTAGCTGAGCTAGAGAACTGTTTGCTGAAGGCAGTGGAGAGGCGCGAAATAAATCTGCCCGCTCCAAAGCCTGCGCGCACAGATTTAGCGCGCGAGAGCCAAGAAACCCAGGCATGCGAGAGCCGGGACACAGAGGTTTAGTGGGAGGAAGGTCTGATTTGACCACCTTTCTTCACATTATGGAGGGATTCACGTACCCTCAGGATTAATTCGTCGGCTCGCTAGTTGTTAAGTGCATAATCTTTTTTTTCCTCATTTGAAACTTGTGTTATTACATTTATTAGTCATTCGCCAAGGTCTAGTGTGTCAGAATTTTGCATGTCTTGATTGAGTTATGCGACTATATTTTTTTGAATGTCTAAGATAAGAGGTCTGACCCGAATTACGAATTTTATATATTTTTTTTATGAATTGTTGTTGCAATTAAGAGAGCTTACTAAAACTATGTTTCATGCCTTATTAGCCAGAAACAAAAACTGCTAATTAAACCGCTAAGCGGACGGCAAAATGCATAATTTAGAAGACGTTGAAAACTTATTTTACTGAGTTACAATTAGTAAGGGATAAAGAAGCGTTTACAAGTTGCGCAGAATGTTTATAATGTTATATCTCTATTTTTTTTGTAGTTAGCGCACAATCGTTTATAACTGATGTTTCTATAGTTTTTTTTTTCAAATAAGAGTGTTCCTTTCTTTTGAAGGTGGACTGAACTTTTGTGATTGTTGTGGAAATGGTTTTAATTATTTTTGAGAAATGCCTAAATGAATTTATAGAACATATTATTTTCTCCTGGGAATACCCAGCAACATATTTGCTTCTTTCTATCAAACTGCTAGTCTAAAGAGATTTAAACAAAAAGCCGATTTTAATTTTTACGCCAATATAAAGCGGAGTGAGGAAACAATTCTTTTTTTTTTTGCATAGTTATCAAAGTTGAAGACTTATCTTCGCATCTATTGAAGTCTAGGTGAAGTGAAGATCGGAATTACTTAATTGCTAGCCTTGAAATTTAATGTTTGGCTAAGAAAAAACTAGCCGTCACGTTGCGTTATTTGGATTATGGATAATTTATTTTTATTTAGACAGAAATGTGTAGCAGAACTTAGTTTAGTTTGTATTTAGTTCTTGGATAAGAATTTTTTTGTTGCCTTATTAACCTAGATGGAAAGGAATAATATTTATAAGAAACGGCATTTCTTATTGTTTCAGAATACTGAGGCGTTAGTTCATTGTAAGCCGCCGATGATTAACGGATGGAGTTTTTTTTTATTACTAATTTTGATTGCTTGAATATATTTAACAGTTTTGGGCACAAACTAGGGATCAGTTGAAATATTATAAACATAAACTTAAGCCGTGGGTTTTACAGTTGTGAGCTTGGAGGAGAACGGGGAGGAGAGACATTGTTATAGAGCGGGTCAATGCCCCCCCCCCTCCTCGCTCTACTCACTAGAATAGAAACGAATCTCTTTCTTCTTTCAATGAGAGCCTTACTAAGAGGACCCCATTTTAGATTATTATACAGAGAAGCCACATTTGAATTTATTCGTTTATTCTTGAAATATACAATTATCATTGAGCTAGATCGATTACTTCCGTCTTTACATTTTACACTATTTCTAGAAATAGAGTTGAAATAATATTTATTTAGATAAGACTGAGATTAAACGCCGCATTTTTATTTGTACCTCTATTTAAGAGTTATTTGTAATGTTTTGACAGAAGTTAAAGAACTTGGAGAGATTTAACTGTATGTTTTTTCTCTCTTTCTGTGATGGTGATGGATCCGCCCCTCGCCCCTTTGTTCTCAGGAGCGAGCGGCGTTCCATTTGAGAATAAAATTTAGTGCGCTATGCGTTTGAGAAACGTTTGAATATTAAAACCGAACAACGTTATTTAAGTAGTTTCTAACTGTTTAACATTTTATTTCTTTGAAAGTTTCATTTCCTTGTTGGTCCCGTTTTTCTGGGAACCAGGCTAGCGAGAGGTCTTTGCAAACACGCACCCCTCCCTGGAGTACTTGAATGGACCGAGCCTGGATAGATAAGGCAGTGAATAGCGCTCCTCCCCCCCCCCCCTCGAGTACTTGAATAGACCGAGCCTGGATAGATAAGGCAGTGAATAGCACCCCCCCCCCATCTATCTGTTGAATTGTACCAGGATAGAGAAGAAAGGAAATTGATTAAAGAATCGGGGAAGCATTTTATTTTTTGTGATAAATAATTTGCCTAATTTTATTTATAGGCTAGATAAATGAATGATAAATTTGTGGAATCATTTTGTTTTCTTTTACTTAATCTTGAAAATCGAAATAAAGAAAATGCAATGCAAAGAGTTCTTATACACTTATATCCATAGTGTTCTTTATGTTCCTTATATATGTTCTATACATCCAACAGGAATTTGTATTTGATCGTAATATTTATCCTTCGAAATGAACTTAATTTTAAACGACTTGTATCATTAAATAGTTTCTTAAATCACGTTTCAGTTCTATAGTCAGCTTGAGAAACGCTTGCGATTACAGTTGATTTGTGGGACTGCGAAACTTTTGTTCCTACTGTGCATAAGCAGATTAAAGGTTCATGCGACCTTATTTCCACATATTGCGATTAAATAACAGGCATGTATTGCATCGCCCTCCAGACCAATTATTGAATTATTATTGAACACTAAGCCGTACAGAGCTTCCTTTGCATTTTGGATTAGTTTATCGTGAATCATTTTTTTTTTTGGGAGAAAGGACCTGAGGAACGTAACTTCAGGCCTACATTGCGGTAATCACCTTTGAATCACTTTAAGAAGTATACTTTGTATTGAGTCACAGGCTGTGTCTAGGAATACCTGTTCATATGCGTTCTATAGCATTGAAACACTTTAAAACAGTCCTTGCAGGCATAGCGGTGCAGGGAATATTTAACACTGATTTAATTAAATTATAGCCATTTTATTACCTCGTGGAGTTCATTTGGGACAGTCACTCTGAGTCACCAGGTAACTCCTGAAGTGTCTGAGTCCATTCGTCGAGAGTGGAACAGCAGCGACCTCCGACGACCGTCCGAGAAACCACCAGCAGGAGCCCCCCCTCCATTTACCACATGAAACGACCGTGAAAGGAGTGACGTCAGAGGGAGGAAGAAGAAGGAAAAACCTACGAGACCCTCAGCCACAGAAAGGAATAAACTTTCCAACCCGCCTTCCAGGTTGGCCTGTGACTCCCGACTCTGACTGACCTTGACTCCCACTCTAGTAAGTCTTCCCCACCAGTGTGATTTTAGAGAAAGAGAAAAAATTTCAGTCTGTTTTCTGTTTTCTTTCTGATTGGGGTTGCACTTTCAGATACTGCATGGTACAAATGCGTGGGAAAGCGGTGCCAAATTTTGTATTGGAGCTTAAATAATGTAATGTCCTAACTGCGAGTTTCGAAAAATTTTAAACACTTCTTCTTTAACACAGACAAACAGAGCGTCGACCTTCCAACATTGTATCGTATTAGCTTATTACCCACTCGGACTGACAACTTGGGACACATTTTTGTATCTCTTTTTCTTAGACACTATTTTTGTTTCATGTCTATTGGGTTAAAACGCTTGGCCATTATTAAAAGAGGGAAAAGTTTTACCATCTCATTTCAGCACCCAAGACCCGTATGCCTAGCGAGCTGCACAACCTGCAGGCACCCGCAACAAGGAGAGCAACACCACAACCATCAAGGTAAGCCAAGGCTCACCTGGGATCCTCAGCAGACTAGCAGGAGAGTCGAGCCGAGCCGTGCACCCACGTTTGGTGCTCCCTGACAAATTTCACCAGAGACTGACGAACTTCAGACTGACAGTGAAGTGAACAGTGAGTAAAGTGAAACCAGTGTAGTGAACACCTAGTGAGAGTAGAAAAGAACTATGATTATGAACGTTCTATATTATAAATCCGAATTGGAAATATTTTCTTGAGTAACTTTATTGACTTACCTTTCCTTGAATTTCTTTATTAAAATTCCCTATTTAATTACATTTTAATAACTTGCTTAATTTACACGATGTACGCAACAGGGAGGCAGAACAAAATACTGTCCCAACCCTGAGTTTCCAGCCGAACAGTTTGCACTGAAATCTCAGTAATAATGAAAAACCAGAAACCAAAAAGTTTGTGTATGTGAGAGTTTTCTTAACTTCGACAGTGGTAAAAATTTCAGTATTCTTTTGTGCTACGAAAAAAATTTTTAGGGACAGAACTGAACTCTGGACTATGGTGAAACGTTTTTTTTTTTTCTACTGAAACCAAGGACTTGAGTGATGGACACTCAAATGTGAGACTTTACTGAGACCTTTCTTTTTTTTTGATGAACTTTCAAAAACTGTGAACTTTTTTCAAGGAAATTGAATCGTCTTGGACCTAAAAGTTTCTTACGTTTGAAAAATACTTTGAAGTTCTTTTTTGAAATTATTTAACCTAGAAATATTTATTATGCAAATATTGAGGCAACAGATGTTTTATTTTGCCATATTAGAAGCTAAACATATTTTAAGATAACTTAGTATTTTAGTGCTATGGCTCAGCTAAGTGGTTCACTCTCAGGACAAACAGCAGAAGAAGAAGCAAGCAGAAGACAGCGCAGATGATGGAAAATGGTTTTCTACGAAACCATTTTGAGAAAAATAGAGGGTGGTGTAAAGGACCAGAATTTACTTGTATTATGACATGAACTAGAATATTATTTATGCAAATGAGAGAACCGAACTTTATTTAACGTCTTTATTATTTTGAACAGTGAAATAAGCTGGAGAAGAGAGTCTTTATTATATAGTCTCGAATTCTAAATCAAGATATTTAGTTTTCTATTTTCTATCTAAAAATATTTTAAATTTCTTTCTTTGAGAGAAGGGTTCTGTTGGCTGAGTTTGTTTATTGCCCCTGGAATAGGAGCCGTGACTAATCACCGTTTCCTCTCTCTTGAGCAATTCAGCATACAGTTTACAGTTACCCTAGGTTGGAACATTTGCAAATCTCCCCCTCCATGGCAGATCAAAGGCTTTGACATTTCACAGCCACTATTGGAAAGAGGTCAGTTGAAAGGGTAGGGCAGGATAGAAAGCTCCAAGAATAGAAAGCTCCATCCCTTCCACGACAATTTCGGACATTAGATGACAACTTATTGCCCTTTGGCGTTCATCTCGGAACTTTCTAGATTTCTTGCAGGTGGTTGTGAGCCGAACTGGCTCCTTAGGCAAAGAGCCCAGATGCGAGGGTGGACATCATCTTGACCAGGCCTTTGGCCTCTCAGATTTCTCATCTCTGACGTCATTCATTTCGTCCTGATTGGTCCGAGGTTTCCGTCCCGGATCGGAGTTTTTTCTATGAGACAGAGTTCTCTTGACTTTTGCACCGTCAGAAGCTCGAGCGGCCTTCTTCCAATTCTTGCCCTCTCATGTGCAGGCATACCGAAGCGTAAGTGGCGAGCTGAATCCTGGTAATCTGGCTTGGTTGCAACCCCTATTGCTCCCTGAACCCTGCTCACGGGCACCCGACATGAAGGGAACACCAAAATTCATTTAGTTTCGTTTTAATTCTTTTAGTTATGGTACAAAGTTCTTGTTTTTACTTTTGCTCAAAATCGAGGTTTTCTTAGCATTAGCTTTCATCACTGCGACCCCGTGTTAACAATGCCAAACGACCCTTGAATTTACTGTTAGTTTTGCCCCTCTCTTTCCGAGATAACCCTCCGAGACGACCACCGAATCTTCCTGAGAAGTAGACGACCGATGCCCGAGACACACCCTGCCACGCCAGATGCAAGTCCTAGCTGTTCCATCACGAGAGAGTGAGTTCTAAAATATTCTTTTCCCGTAGCCATGCAAAGTGTTTTCTATTTTTGATATTTCCTTGGGTACATTTTGATATGCTTTTACCCTTGAATTAATTATTTGTTTAATAAGACTTAGTATTATGGTATTAGATTGCTCAGAAACTTTCCTAATTGATATTTTAATCCCATGAATAAATTCCATGTTATTGTTTTATCATAATGCGCTTGAGTGTATGTTTTTAACCTCGCTCTCTTAGGCCGAACCTTTTCGGATGAAACTCTATGTGGGTTCTAGTTGATGAGTAATTACCTAATTGGCTTAGCTTTCAAAATTTCCGCCTAACAAGCAGTGGCGCATTTGAATCAGGTTATTTCTTATAATAATATTAATAATTACCCATCGCCAGCTTGTACAGGGTTGTTGCTAGGGGTCTGGAAAATAAACAAAACTAAGTGGAATGTTCTGCGGTTGATAATCAAAAAGTACGTTTATTTCTGCTTTTATCACATCAATATTTAGTGTGGCCACCATCTGCTTCTCGAACAGCACGCATTCGTTTCGGGTAGGAGCGGAGGAGTGTCTCAAACAGAGCAGTATCGTACTCCATGTCCTTCAGCACAGATGTCAGGTGTCCCATTAGAAGGTCTCGAGAATACCGATTTTCACCATGTTCTTGAATCATTAAAGATTCCACTGCATCTCTTA
Source organism: Rhysida immarginata (assembly GCA_023313115.1). Classification (NCBI taxonomy): domain Eukaryota; kingdom Metazoa; phylum Arthropoda; class Chilopoda; order Scolopendromorpha; family Scolopendridae; genus Rhysida; species Rhysida immarginata. Next base: position 294,706 of record JAHWFO010002267.1, read on the forward strand.
ACACGGCTCCAAAATGTTCAGCAACGTTTAGGTCAGGGGATGCACCGGGCCATTCGTTTGATGAGAAGAAATCGATAGCACTTTCTCTTAGGATTTGCTGTGTTGCATTAGCCTTAAAGCAAGGTGCCTTATCGTGCAAAAAACAAACTTCATGCGGGTCGATAGTATTGTTTGGATCTCGAAGAAACGGAAAAACATCATTTTTTAGCAAATTCCGAAAATAATCACCATTCCATGACTCACCCTGCTCCTTGAATCTCCACATCATTCGCTTGGCGGTGAAACACACGAAGATGCCAATGCAGTCAGGCTTCTTGGACAGCTCTTGATAGTGTTCATCGTCAGAAATATCTGTAATCGATAAGCTCCAGACCCTATCGTTTTGGTAATTCGGACGTCTCATAATCCACACAAAGAACTCGTCGCTCGGGGCAAGGTGCATGAAGTCGTCTTCCACCCAATCCCGCAGGTAGTCGCAAAACCAGAGCCGGTCTTCGATGTTTAATGCGGTCTTCATCGGTTTCAGAATAACATAGAATGGCTTGATGTTTGCACGCTGACGATGTCTTTGAACCGTTGAACGAGAAATTGTTTTTCCACGCTTGGCTTTAATTTCTTGTGCAACGTTGACACAGCTGCGACGTCTTTTGCCACTGTTATTAGCAATGATGTTTTTGCTTTCCTGTGATAATTTCTCGTGCCTACCCTCAGCAATTTCGGCATGGCAGTTATCATAACCTTTCTTCCAATTGTCTGTCACCCATCTATCCGATCGGTTTAACTTGTTCGCAATCCATTTGCGATTAATAAAAGACGCACCTGCTTCCATTGCCTCTCGATATGCATTTGCACGAACTCTATCCATGAAACGCTGCTCTTCACTGTCCTTTATTAACCAGCCATATTTGTTTGATAAATGAACTACTCTCTGCCGAAGCATCATAAGAGTGTGCTACAACGCTGTGGTTTAAGTCGCAGCCCCCTAGCAAAAGGTTATGCACAACCCCGTATATAATTTGGCGCAGTGATGACTGGAGCTGCGGAACCTTACACATTTATTCTTTTATGTAAAATAAAATACGAGTGTTAAAACGCAAAAATCTACGTACGAGAAAAACAAAACTTTAAAGAAAAATTCGAAACCTAAGAGAAAAAAATTAAAAAATATATAGAAACAGTCTTCGCTTTTACCTTCAGCTCCTTCGCCCCTACCGTGTATCTGGCTATAAGAAATTTTAATTAAAATACAGAAAAGAAATACGCCAACAGGTTGCTTGTTCTCCCCAAAGACAAATTTCGTTTCCCATTTTCACTATACCTGTGTGTGCGAGCGCCAGTCATAAGCGGGCTGCGGGATTTGGCCGTTGTGTAGCATAACAAGTAACTTTAGCGAGTGCCCGTCACTTAAAGGGGAAGATTTATCCTAAAACACTTGTGTATCCTAACGTGTTTTGTACCTTCAGATTCATTACAAAACTATAAACGCATTCGAACATACTTCGAGGTGGGATACGCTTTCGCTGTCGACTATTATTGCAAAGCGAAAGTGGTGAAAGTGATCAGGCACGATTGAACATGATCAGATTTGAAAATTGATAATGTTGGTCGTGTAGTGAATGATAAGATCGTCAATAGTGAGAACGATAAGGGTGGATAGTTAAGGGCGGAAAGTTATTAGATGCAGTGCTCACGTTGATTGATGCAGTGCTCACGGGCGGACTGGCAGTCTGAATCGTATCAGGCAGGTACTGGGAAAATTCGGCGAAATCGGCCCTCAATCACGAGAAAGTAAAGACATCCGTCCAGCCCACCGGAATTTTTCCTGGTGTCCCAGTGGTTCAATCCACCGCTGTCGGTGAATGCTCACACTCTATCGCTATCGGAGTGAACTTTCAATTACTAGGATGTGAATTCATCGATAAATTCATCAATAAATATAAATCAAAGAATACATTGCCACTACTCATTTTATATCGTTCAGAGAAACGATATGAAGTAGGCCTAAAAGCGTGGGTAGAAGAAATTTTTTTTTTTTTTAATTTTTAATTTTTTTTTTTTTTTCAACTTTTTTGGAAAATCTCCGATAGTTTCACCGCCGCGACGTTACTGCCGAAAACTACGGTATTCATATTAAAGATTTTTTTGGCTACAGGTCTACCTATATTTATTACTCTACCTAATAAATAGAGTGTGTAAATTATCTTCTTCAAAAAAACTACACTACGATGTAGACGAAATTCAGGCGATTAGAGTGATATAAGACACTTGGGGTCGCAAATCGCAAGCAATGCCGTAAATTGAACCTCAAACTAAGCTGAATGGCGTGGCACTGCGTAGCACGAGCCAAATCTGGGCGACCCCAAAAATTTAAAAAAATAAAACACAGACATAACAAAATGATGGTATGCCAAAAGCTAATTGAACTACCAGTATTTGTTCATTTCCTCGATACTTTTTGATGAAAAACATGATAAATGCTATCGGTATTAAACAAGGTTGGTGCTGCTCTTGCTGCTGACTCCGGCGCGAGAGCAGAGTACGTCACGTTGGAGTGAAAGACTGACCTCTTCGGGATGAGGTAGTGGGGAGTGGAGGCACCAGCCAGGCCGTGCCATGCAAACACAGTCGCCCAAATTTGGCTCGTGCTACGCAGCGCCACGCCATTCAGCTAAGTTTGAGGTTCAATTTATGGTGTTGTTTGCGATTTGCGACCCCAAGTGTCTTATGTCACTTTAATCGCCTGAATTTCATGTACATCGTAGTGTAGTTTTTTTGAAGGAGATAATTTACACCCTGTATATCTATAGAGAGAGAGAGACCGTTTCCCTATCTGAAGTCTCAGGAGACACAGTCTTCCACCTAAGGGGGTCCAATCTGCAACATAATCTGCCAGCCGGGGACTTGTGAGTATCCCCACTCCCGCCTGGGCAGTCATGTTAGGGTCGACACCAGAGTAGAAAAGCTTCCACCCTCCTTCTAAGTCCACAGTTCCAGAACCCGGACGTTTCGTAGAGGTAATACCTATGATATCCAGTCGATACCGTTTGGCTTCCTCCACTAACTCTGATTCCTTTCCTGTCATGGAGAATACATTCCAAGTGCCAATTGACAGCACCCGATCCCGTTGTCGCTTTACCAGTTTCTCCTCCTGGGTAAAGGCATGCGCTGCCCCCGACCGCTTCCCCAAGCGCATAGCGAGTGCCCTGGTGGGGCTTCTCGGAGGCATTGCTCCGAGATAACAGCCAGGAGACTGTCGCTTATTTTTCGAACGAGAGCCCGAATGCAGTCACAGAGTACCCACTTTTTCTAGATGAAGTTGATGCTGCTCTTAGCAGGAGAGGGAGTGCAGATTCTGTCATCCTGATGGGCGACTTCAATGCACACGTAGGGGCTGATGACCAAACGTGGAAAGGCGTGATTGGGAGGAATGGTGACCCCGATTTAAATGCGAATGGGAGGTGCTTGTTGGATCTCTGTTGCAACAATGGACTTTCCATCACAAACACCTTCTTCCAGCACAGGGATGTCCATAAGTATACCTGGTACAGGGATGCAATGGACCAGAAGTCACTGATTGATTTTGTAATTGTTTCAGCTGACTTATTCCGATTAGTGTTGGATACTCGTGTGAGAAGAGGGGCAGAAATATCAACTGATCACCACCTTGTTGTCTGCACTTTGCGGTTCTCTGAATCCATGCCAACCAAGCGAAATACTAGGTTCAGACAAACTTGGCGCATCAAATGGGAGGCACTGGAGGATAGAGCTGTGAGGAAGACCTTTGCAGATAGCATATCTTCAAGTTTCAAAGAACTACCCAGTGATCGTGGAACTGTTGAAGAGGAGTGGCAGTTGTTTAAAACTGCTGTGATTACTTCGGCTGCTTTGTGCTGTGGTCGTAAGCGGCTGAGTGTGGCGCAGGGCGGTGAGAAAAGGACTGCATGGTGGAACGGTGAAGTCCAAGAAGCTGTCAAGGCAAAGAAGGAAGCTTATTTGCTATGGCTTGCAAATAAGTCAACTTCGAGTCGAGTGCGGTACACTGAGGCGCGAAAAGCAGCAGCAAAGACAGTATCAACAGCTAAAGCCAAGGCCTGGGAGAAGTTCGGGGAGAAATTGGAGGCAGACTATGGTTCGGCAAACAAGGTGTTCTGGCAGACCGTGCGCCGCCTCCGTGGAAAGAAGTCTCTTTCATCACAAACTATTAAGAGTTCAGATGGGAGGCTTCTGAAAACGGAGGAGACCGTATTGCATAGGTGGAAGGAATACTTTGCATCTCTTCTTAATCCGGTGACAACAACAACTGAGGCATACGAGGTGCACCTTGGAGCGGAGAATAGTCACGGTAGTATCACTGAAACAGAAGTCAGATGGGCAATTAAGTCCCTGAAGACTGGCAAAGCTGCAGGTGATGATGAAATCCGGTCCGAGATGTTAAAGGCCTTAAATCGGGATGGTATCCTGTGGCTGACTCGAGTGTGTCAGGTTGCTTGGATATCTGGACAGGCCCCTAAGCAATGGCAGACAGGAATTGTGATCCCTATCTTCAAAAAGGGAGATCAGAGAGATTGCAACAACTATCGAGGCATCTCTTTGCTCAGCATTCCTGGGAAAGTGTACGCTAAGTGTCTGGAGAAGAGAAGTCGGGAAATAGTCGACTCCAAACTGTCGGGGGAGCAGTGTGGTTTCCGACCTGGCCGAAGCACGACGGATCACATCTTTGCTCTAAGGCAAATCTTTGAGAAATCCTGGGAGTATGCAAAAGAGGTCTACGCTTGCTTTGTGGACCTCGAAAAAGCATATGACAGGGTTCCTCGGGAGAAGCTCTGGCAAGTGTTGCAAGAGTATGGAGTGGATGGGCAATTACTGGTTGCTATCATGTCTCTGTACGAAAGC
>JAHWFO010002267.1:337571-376143 GCA_023313115.1 Rhysida immarginata
CCGATTGACAGCACCCGATCCCGTTGTCGCTTTACCAGTTTCTCCTCCTGGGTAAAGGCATGCGCTGCCCCCGACCGTTTCCCCAAGCACATAGCGAGTGCACTGGTGGGGCTTCTCGGAGGCATTGCTCCGAGATAACAGCCGGGAGAGCTATTTTTTAGGCGAGTTAGCCTCTGCCTAACTCCCGAACGCGGGTGACTTTAACCTGCGCCACACACGATGCAGTATGAATTCTCTTGCAATAAAGCAATAAGCTTTACGAAAAAAAAAACCATGGCAGCTGTCATTTGAAATGCACTCCCGCTCTCTCATACTATACAACCTCACCGTCAGACGATTTTTTTTTCAAAAAAAAAAAAAAAAAAACTTACCAGAAGAACAGTTCACAAAAAAAAATCCACCACGTCCTAACAATAGCATAGGAGGCTGTCATCATCTTCTCTGAAAACCTCCGAGAAAACAATGACAGCCCCAACAATGCATGACCGCTGCCATTTTCTTCAAAACAACCATGGACACGCAATTAAACTCTTACTAAAAATCAGGAAAACAATCAGATAAAATACACGAATGTAAAAATTTTTAAAAACAATCTCAGAAAACCGCTGCTCACTGCACTGAGAAAAAATGTACACAGCAAAACAAAAAAAACCCTGAAAACACGCACTCAACAAACCACACCTATAACAAACACTAAAACAAGCTACTAAACAAACATCGCCCCTACTCCAAGGTAAAACACAACGATAAATCAAATAAAAATAAAACAAAACCATCAGTCTGCTCCAACCATACTCCACAACCAAAACGAAACTACCTGAACAACAACACCCTGCCTCGCACACACGCGCACACACACACCACACACACACACACACACACACACACAAACACATACACACACACACACACACACACACACACACACATACACACACACACACTTGCACGCACACTTCTACTCACCTGACTGAACTCACGATCAGCGCTTAAAAAACTCAACACCCACAATCCAAACAATCCAAAAAAAAAACACCAACGACACTTGACACACTCATGAACACCTACTCCCACTCCAGATATAAACAGAAAAAAATAAAACAAAAGTACCTCCAAGAATAATGCCCTCTGCCGGGCGTAACGGACTCAATGACATGGAATGTCACAACATTTTGCATGAGGAACTTTTCATTTACTTTGATGTGAAGAATCATGCTAGATGTTTATTATCCCTCATTTTATGAACACCCTATAGATATCAAGTAAAAATACAACCTACATTTATTATTTACATATTTTTAAAAATGTGTAGAAAAGGAACTTATAAATAAATTTATGGAGGACTTACTGTTTTAATTAGCTTTTTCTTTTCAATTGAGTTATTCCTTTTTTACGAAATGTATTCACTGACCAATTTGGGTGCTGTTTTGCAATAATTACAGCTTTTTTTTTCTTTTGTTCAAAAGTTATTGGATGTCTTTTATTCTTTTTAGGCGATGGAATGTAATCACTATCCGAAACTGATATTCTGGATTATGGTGTACGTTCCGAAAACTGTTTTTCTTCATTATTTGGCTCATTGTCTAATATTAATTCATGAGTTTCTACAGTTTTCATTTCTGAAATCATGTCCAAAGCATACATAAATAACTCTTTGCCAATTAATTCAACAATTGTTGAAATAATGTATGATGAAGAATGTACAGGTATATAATTTGCGTCGATTAACAATTTTTCGCACACTTTTATAGCACTTGCAAGTTCTTTGAGATTTCAAATTTTGAGTCATCTTGATATGCAGAATTGCTTGCTTCACATGTAATATCCATTACGGAAACCTTACATGTTCTGTCACAAGAAAAAACAGTCAGCGACTAGCATATCTGTGACAAGTTACAATTTCCTATTTTCTAGGAGCGGAAATTTGCTAGCAATGGAAATTTACTATTGCTTCTCTACCTCTCTTTACCTGCATGTGAATACAGTATTTATTAAGGTTTTTGTATTCTTCAAAAAATAAATATTACTTGTCACAGATTTAAGATATATTTGTAATTTTAAAGATTTTATTGCAAATGTCTTTGGCTAAAATGATTACCGTATATACTTGTCTGTAAGCAGACAAAAAAAATGACCCCTAAAAACCACATTCGGCCTATGCACGGATCAGAGTTGATGAAAACTCTTACAAGCGGAATTTGCAAAAAACTAAGGAATAATTCATTATTCTGTTTAGATTTCATATATTAAACTTTTTACTGCTTAAATAAATTTCTGATAAGATTAAACTATTCTCTCTCTTTGCAGCATGCAGAGAATCTAAAAGGCTGTGGTGGCCATATTGGAAAAAGTATGAGGGGGGAGGGGCTTCAAATGAAACCAGCGTGTTTTTACGTGTTCTCTCGTTGCAATACATACCGTAAATTCATTAATCTAAACAGTTATTCAATAGATAATGAATTCAAAATGAAACATCCAAGATTCAAGAAGATGGAAACCTTTGATGTCGAAATTTTTTGAACATCGATACATGAGTACCATCGTCAAGCACTAGCGTATAAAATTCAATTTACCTTAACAGCACATTGTATAAGTATAAACAATATACAGTGCATTAATCAGTGCATTATTTCACATCTTTTTCCTCAATTTTCCATTCACTTTTCCATTGTTAAAAGCAAATGCTCTGGGGTCCGGTGATTTGCCCGGCAGAGATTTGCCCCAAACTGCCTCATGCCTTTTAATCTTGTAGGCTTTGCTACTATCGCCAAGCACTAGCACGTAAAATTTAATATATATTACAACACATTGTACAAAATATATACAATATAGAGTACATTAATTAGTGCATTATATCACATCGTTTTCCTCAATTGTAAAAAGCAAATGTATAAGTCAAATCTCGAAAATAAGATGGTGCTGACCTTGATAAACTGTCATGGTGTTCAGGCCAAGTGCGTCTTGAAAATCGTCCACAAATTTTTAATAAAGAAGGTTAATATGGTTACAATTAAAATATTTTATTACTTACACGAAAAAAAGATCGGGAATCACTTTCCACAACCAAAAATATGTAACTAAAATAAAAATACGTTATTGAAAGATGATAGAAACGAAATTGAAACCATGATTGAAAAATGGTTTATAAAATACAAAATACTTCAAATACGAAGTTAATCGAATAATGGTTTCTAGAGTTAATATTTTTTAACACTTAAATTTAAATAAAATGTAACTTACAGTGCTTTTGTTTTAATGTTTGTATCTGTTACGCATTTGTAATTTTAAAGATTATATATACAGTGCTCCCTCTATATAATGGGCTGTACATAATGCCAAATTTGCAACTGCAAGTCCATATAATTATGTTTTTTTCCAGAAAATGGAAACTACAGACATGAATGCCTTCAGTTTTTATTTTCCAGAAAAATACTTCATTATATGGACTTGCAGTTATAAATTTAGCATTATGTAGAATCATCAGAAAGAGGAGGGTTCATAATACTGTTCTTATCAACAAAGTGAGTAGTGGCCTTACAGTATAAAAGATGAACGACAGGAGTTCCAACTAGTCTCGCCATTTATTCCCGGCTATATCAAGGATACATGACAAGAGGCTTGCAAGCCTTTATATACAGAGGCTTTGGTACAGAGTAAGCAACGAGTGTGGCGAGAAGAGATGCAAATAGGGGGAATCAATACAGAAATAGGAGAAGGTAGCCAATGAACAAAATTTTAAGTTACAAAGAGGTACGCATAAATCGCGGACCGAAAAGAGGATATATCCGGATGTCTAGAAGACAAGGGGATTTACGAAGAAATAATATATAAAAAAAAATCTATATAAACAGATCAAAGAAGTCCAGAAAAACAAAATAAAATAAAATAAATTAAATTAAATAAAATCAATAAAATACACAACAGGGAAAATATACCATAACAGAATAATAAAAAAGGGTTTACAAAATGAAATTATAAGAGATCTGATACGAGTTGAGTATGACATACACATCAAAGTCCGTTTGGCAGTTGAGTATTAGGTCGGGGTTGGATTTCTTAGCCTTGAAAATCTCAATTGATTCAAGGGTGACAGTCTTGGCAGGGTTATCACAAACGTGTAAGATGGACATCACCTCGTCTTGTGTTCTTAATGCGTGCCTGGTACGTGCAAGATGGTTGGCATAATGTGATCTATTATTCCGTTTACTGTAGGATGCGACGTGTTCTTTAAAACGTATTGTAAAGTTGCGTGTCGAGAGGCCTATGTAATACTTATCACAAAAGGCACAGCTCAGGCGGTACACGCCGGACCAGGAAAATTTGTCAGGAGCACTAGTGGTAGGTGAATTCAGGGCGCGAGTAGATGGGGTAAGGGAGCAAAAGGACACGTGGAGGCCAAGGGACGAGAGGAAATCAGAAAGTTGGGAAAAATGGGGGCCTAGATATAGCAAACAGACCCACTTTTTAGAAGGGGGTTGGTCTGGTGAGCTAGGGTTAAGGAGAACATGTCTGCTTTGCTGAAGAATACGGGAGAAGGTGGAGGTAGAATAACCGTTTGTATGGGCAAGGGTGCGGATAATGTGGAGCTCGGAGGAACGGGAAGGGGGCTGAGGGGGAGCTTCAAGGCACGGTCAATGAGGAAACGTAGGGAGGCGTGCTTGTGAATAGGGGGGTGTGATGATGTGTGATGGATAAGATTAGAGGACGTGGTAGGTTTACGGAAAACGGAGAAAGACAGACGATTAGTGTGGAGGTTATTGGTAATGAGGACATCTAGGTATGGGATAGACCTGTTAATTTCGGTTTCGAAGGTAAATTGGATATGGGGGGGAGAATGAGTTAAAGGTGTCAGCAATGGCAGAAGGGGAGGTAGATCGGGAATCGTATAGTATTAGGATGTCATCGAAATATCGGAAGTAGGAAATGATAGTGGAGTTATCAAGAAGGGGGGGTGACGAAGGTTAGTTCAATGTGTTGTAAGCAGACTTCGGACAGAAAGCTGCTTAGTGGGAAGCCCATTCCTAGCCCAGAGGGTTGGGAATAGAAGGAGTTGTTACAGGAAAAGTAGTTTTGTGACGATATAATGGAGAGGACAGAGAGAAGGTCGATAGTATAAGGTTTGGGGAGCGAAGAAGCAAGCAGGAGGTGTTCAAGGATCTTAAGGGTGGTGGGGATGGGGCCATTAGTATAAAGGTTAGTGATGTCAAGGGACATGAGGGAGAGGTGTTTGTTAGTAGGAAAGGAAGAGAGGGAATTAGTAAGGGCGAGGAAATTAGAGACATTGTAGATATTGGGAAGGATCTTGAGGTTAAAGAGGAAGGTGGAGAGGGATTTAGCAACGAGGTGTGCGGGGGCGGGGGAGTAATTGACGACTGGGCAGATGGGCATGTTAGGTTTGTGGATCTTGACGAGGGCATTCAGGTTAGGGGGGCGAGGGTTAGGAGGGATAAGGCGTCGGAGATACCTGAAGCGAGGTGACTTATTGATTACGGATATGATGGATTTATGAAACTTGGGGGTAGGATCGGAAGGGAGGGAAACAAAATTATTGGCAGCGATAAATTCGTCAACTTTTTCGTTATACATGGAACGGTATATAATGACTGTCGCATTACCTTTATCAGCTTTGACGATAATGGCATCTGACTTAGAAAACTTCGTCTTCAAAGTAGAGGAGGCAGCAGCGTCGGTGAGTTATTCTTGGTTTGGGTTGGAAGCAGCGGCTTCATTGAAGGCTTTGCGTATGAGATGTCCAGCGATGGCACACGCTGGAGGGCGCTCACTCCGGGGCAGAAATGAGGGAGCATGTTCGGTATCGGAAATGACAGTGTAGGTCCGGTCGAGTAGGTTTCTTGAACACGACGTGCTTCAGGCCTTTGTTGAGGAGACATTGTTCATTGTTGTATAACTGGATGGTGGTAAGGTTTACCACATTGATATGAAAAATACAGTCACACTGGGGAGGAGGGCGTGTGGGAGTAGCAAGACGCCGGAAATCGTCAAGCATCTTGCATAGAGTATCAAACTTATGTTCTATGAAAGACTGTAGTCAGTGTCGTCATTATCGATGAGGGGCATCAGAATTTCAGGTGGTATAATCGTGGACATTATGTCCATCTTACACCCATTAAGAATACAAGATGAGGTGATGTTCATCTTACTCATTTGTGATAACCCTGCCAAGACTGCCACCCTTGAATCAATTGAGATTTTCAAGGCTAAGAAATCCAACCCCGACCTACTACTCAACTGCCAAACGGACTTTGACGTGTATGCCATACTCAGCTCGTTATCAGATGTCTTGTAATTTCATTTTGTAAACCCTTTTTTATTATTCTGTTATTGTATATTTTCCCTCTTGTGTATTTTATTGATTTTATTTAATTTAATTTATTTTATTTTATTTTGTTTTTCTGGACTTCTTTGATCTGTTTATATGGATTTTTTTTTTTTTTTTATATTATTTCTTTTTAAATCCCCTTGTCTTCTAGACAATTGGATATGTCTTCTTTTCGGTCTGCGATTTACGCGTACCTCTTTGTAACTTATAATTTTGTTCATTGGCTACCTTCTCCTATTTCTGTATTGGTTCCCCCTATTTGTATCTCTTCTCGCCATGCTCATTGCTTACTCTGTACCAAAACCTCTGTATACAGGATGTTTCAAAATTATGTACAATAAATTTAGTGACATATTCTTCAGGTCAAAAGAAGACGAAAATGTTCTATAGCACATTGTCTGGAAACGATTTGTTTGCGAGTATTCCAATATCATACAGTAGGGAAGCACGGTAGTTAGCGGATGATATTTTAGCAGTTCCAGCGTTTCGACCCAACACTAGGTTGAGTGGTTTGTTCCATTTAAACCTACTTTAGGGTTGTTCCATTAGTTGTGTACGGTTGTTTCCATTACTGTAGTTTCACTACTGTACATCCACTAGAAATATCAATTTCAGAACGTTTGCGTGCTTTGACATATGCATTACGATTTACGTAAAAAAAAGTCATGTACATGTACTCCAGTGTAGAATACACTGACATGCACCTAATGTATGGTCTTGCGGACGGAAATGCTGTGGAAGCAAGAAGACTCTACCAAGAACGCTTTCCGAATAGACGTTTGCCAAATAACCGAACGTTTGTATCTGTCGACAGACATTTGAGGAAGTGTGGTTCCTTTGGCCGTCAAACAGGACAAGGGCGGCCTGTAGCACATTCTCCGGATGAGGAGGATGTGATAATTGACATCATACATGATGAACCACAGACAAGCACCCGTCGTATTTCTTCCATGGTACACATTCCGCACTCATCTGTTTGGCGCATTCTTCACAGTCAGCTTTTGCATCCATACCACCTGCAACTGGTTCAGGCACTGAACCCAACGGACTATCCACACCGACAACGATTTTGCCAATGGATACAACGTCGTCATGCTGCAGACCCTAGTTGTCTCAGCCAGATACTTTTCACGGACTAAGCAACCTTCACCCGGACAGGAATCGTAAATTCTCACAACCAGCACCATTGGGCAGATGCTAACCCGCATGTTACCAGAGCTCGACCGCATCAAGAGCGTTTCTCCGTGAACATTTGGTGTGGAATTGTCGGAAATAACTTAATTGGCACTTATGTGTTGCCGCCACGATTGACTGGGCGAACGTATCTTTTGTTTCTGCAGAATGCATTGCCAGAATTACTGGAAGATGTTCCTCTTTTAATAAGATCTAACATGTGGTTCATGCATGATGGCGCTCCAGCACATTTCAGCCATGTTGTGCGAGCACACCTTAATGCTACATACACGAATCGGTGGATAGGTCGAGGTGGACCGGTAGCCTGGCCTGCAAGATCACCCGACCTTAATCCCTTGGACTTTTTTCTGTGGGGTCATGTGAAAATGATCGTCTACAGCATAGAAGTTCCTAACATTATGGATCTGCGACAACGAATTGAAAATGCATGCCAAACTGTTCGTAATGCTGGCGACGGACTCTTCCATGACATCAGACGGTCGCTCATGCAACGAGCCGAAGCGTGCGTGCGAGCTGGTGGCGGGCACTTTGAACAATTCCTGTAATTTGGAGCCACGGGTTTAGTTGGCTGTATCGCGTAAGTAAATCGTTTCCAGACAAAGTGCTATAGAACATTTTCGTCTTCTTTTGACCTGAAGAATATGTCACTAAATTTATTGTACATAATTTTGAAACACCCTGTATATAGGCTTGCAAGCCTCTTGTCGTGTATCCTTGATAAAGCCGGGAATAAATGGCAAAACTAGTTGGAGCTCCTGTCGTCCGTCTTTTATACTGTAAGGCCACTACTCACTTTATTATGTAGAGTGCCGTTACATAGAGGGAGCACTGTATACCAAAATCTAAACTACCCTCGTCGTTTCTACTGACTAGTATGTCCAAGAAAATCAGGGAACCATCTAATTCTTTTTCATATGTAAACTTAATGCTAGGAAAGTAATTATTTAAAGTGCCAACAAAGGCTTCTACATTGGATTTGGAAGTGTCAAAAATAGTAAATATGTTGTCTGGGGTCCAGTCATATGCCCCGCGGATATTTGCCGCAAACTGCTGCATGCCTTTTGAACTCCGATAGCCTACTATTGCTAAGCGCTGGCGCATAAAATTTAATATCTCTTACACCACATTGTACAAATATATACAATATAGAGTACATTAATATGTTAAATTTTTTATATTGCTTCTGGCTTCAGTTGCTTTAATTTTTTATATTGTTTATACTTTGTTAAATAAAATTTATAGTTGTTCATTCATAGCATATTAATTAAAATATAGTTGTTCGAAATGACTGCTTTCCCAGAATGCGATTAGTTCATTTACATATGGACTAATCGTATTTTACAAAGGGGTTGGATACCATGGAATCTCCTTGACAAAGTTTGTCCTAAGACTTTTCAACAAACAAGCACGTGCACCTTGAAATTTCTTTGCAAACAATTACTTTAAAAGTTATTACAGTGGATTGCTTGTGTTAATTGTTAAAAATAAAATAATCTAGGCCTATCAACGCACACTGCGTCCCTGTGTCATTTGATTGTTCAATGCAGTATTGTAAGTAAACGGAGCTGCGGGGACCCCGTGTTCATATGACAAAAAATACTTCTAAGGACCTCTTCTATCATCTCCCAAAAAATCTGTACTCAATTCAAAAACACCCTGTATATAGTATTAAGGAAAATTTCAGGAAAAAAGAAACATCGTGGCCTCCACGTGAATTCAACACAGGGAATCCCACCAGAAACCAACACGTTAACGCTAGGCTGCTTAAGCTGTTAACTTTAGCTGCAACAATGTAGGCATTTCTTAGTCTGAATTGTAGACGGATATATATGAGAGAAGGACGAGACACAAAACCCTCGAATACAATAAATAATAGTTATTAATTAAAAAAATAAAATATAGATAAATAATAAATAATAAGTTATATATATAATAAAAAATAAATAAAATCAAAATAAAAAGCTGACGTTTCGGATAGAGACTCTCCTTTATCAAAGCAAAAAGGATAATTAATTCTATAAAAGCAAAGAGAATATTGAAGAATTATCCTGAAGTTATGAAAGGAGTACTTAAGGATGACTTAATATATAGTTAGCATAAGGAGTAGTAAGATGGTATTCGCTGAAACACTAGAAGAGAACAAATGGGAGGCCAGGAGATGAATTTGAAGACGTGTTGGGATAGGACAGGACAGGACAGAGAACAAGTAGGAGATGATAAGCGAGTGGCAAGAAGAATGCAATAGGAAAACACATACAGAATTAAAATGGCAGAAATTATCAAACTGTTAGGAATGAGAGGACTCCGGATATAACTGGGTGTCTAGCAAACGATTTTGTATAATTCCCTGACTTTCCCCGGTTACAAAAAATTCTATGAATTTTCCCGGTTTTCCCGATCGCTAGTCACCCTGTATAATAATTCCGCATAAAAGTGCTCGAGGTCAAAGGTCACTGAAACAAAAGCTTACAGAAAGCCACGAAACAAAAGAGTACAGGGACGGACACAAAATGAACATAGAAGAAGAAAATTGTGAAAGAACATTAAAAAGAGGAAATAACAAAGACAAGATAAAGAGAAAGAAAAGGGCCCAGAAAGCCTACTACAAATTAGGGAATAGCTGAATTTGGAGAGGAATATGGGAAAGGTAAAGAAGGAATAGTGCCTTTGCTAAGGTTAATGCCATTAGGGGTGAGGGAATTAAATTTACAAATAAGAAAAGACTCGAAATGCTTTCTTTCTTTTTTGTTATGGAAGTTATTGTGAAGAATATAAAGGCTGATGGCCTATAAAGAGTGGCCAGGGGAATTAAAGTGTTTAGCGACAGGGGTGTCATCATTGCTGAGGATGTCGAACTTATGTCTGGTGAATCTGTTGCGTATGATATTACCCGTTTCTCTGAGATACTATTTGTGCCATACCCTGCAATGTAACAGGTAAATTAGGTTGTGGGAAGTGCAGGTCAGGTTCTGGTTAATCTTGAAATAGAAAGAGGAAGCACTGCTGGAAATGGAGGTGGCAGGGTTAAGAAAATAGCAAATGCCACAAAGTCTTTCATTGCAAGGACATCTAAATTTAATGATATTCTGGTCCATGCTGCTATTACTAAACCACACACTTCTACTAAGGGTTAACTATTTGCAATTAAAGACGTTGTCATTTACCATTTTCTTTCTCCTTATCTTGTCTCAGCTATTTCCTCTTTTTAGTGTTCTTTTATAATTTTCTTCTTATATGTTCATTTTGTGTCTGTCCCTGCACTCTTTTGTTTTGTGGCTTTCTGTACGCTTTTGTTTCAGTGACCTTTGACCTGGAGCTCTTTTATGCGGAGCTATTATATAGGGTGACTAGCAACTGGGAAAACCTAGAAAGTCAGGAATTGTTTGTAACCGGGAAAAGTCAGGGAATTTTACGAAATCGTTTTGCTAGACACCCAGTTATATCTGAAGTCTATAATTCCTAACCTTTTTGATAATTTCTGTCATTTTAATTCTGTATGTGTTATCCTATTGCATATTTCTTGCAGCTCGCTTATCACCTCCTATTTGTCCTCTTTCCTGTCCTATCCCAACACATCTTCAAATTCATCTCCTGGCCTCCGATTTGTTCTCTTCTAGTATTTCAGCCAATACCATCTTATTACTCCCTATGCTAACTGTATATTAAGTCGTCCTTAAGTATTCCTTTCACAACTTCAGGATAATTCTCTAATATTCTATTTGCTTTTAGACAATTATTCTTTTTGCTTTGATAATGGATAGTCTCTATCCTAAATGTCATCATTTTATTTTGATTTTATTTATTTTTTTTATTTATAGTTTATTAATTATTATTTATTTATATTTTATTTTTTAATAATTAACTATTATTTAGTCTCAATTGGTAATAAACTTAATGAATTTTTTTCTCTGCAAATTTTGAGAAGTGCCTTGAATGGCTTTGCATATGAGCTTAATTTAAAGTTATCTACCTGTACAATTTTTTTCATCAAAATCGATGAGTCAGAGTACTTGGAATCTCCTTGTAAGACCATATCCTCTGAAGATTTTGGAACTATGTTCGAATTTGGCCCAGTGAATGCTAAGGTGACGAATTTATTTCATTCTTTGACTTCATTTGTTCTTTGCGATTTTAATGATCGTGTTGTGTTCTTCATAATTGATTGAGTGACATAGTCGGGAAATTCGTTTGTCCTGGCTAGATTGAACGTAGTGGCCATCTCATTTTTTTTGGCTTTCACGATGATTGGATATGTCATAGCCCACTGAAAGTGATATCATTGTGTGGCAGTTTAGTGTTGCATGGGGTGATTCGAGTTATAAGCTATTATGTTGACGTTGAGGTTGACATTGGCTTCCTGAAAATTTCAAGTCAAATTTTCTGTCCTCTAAATGATTGTAAATGCCTAGATCCAGGTAATTTAGTTTGTTTTACTCTCTTCTGTTTCCATGGTGTAGTATTTGAGGTATCTTTTCTTTTGAGTGGGTTAATAACCCCCCTGCCCACCCCATCCAAAGGACGATAAGGCAGAAAGAAAAACGCGAAACCACAGCCGAGGGCGACCCCACCACATCCCATAGGCAGAACCAGTGGAGAAAGTGATGAGGCCCCGAAAGAGCAAGTTTGTAGATAGGATACCCAAGGGTAAAATGAATTTTTTTTATAATTTTAGATCAAACAACATAAACATTTTTAGTTCACTTGGGTTTTCCACGTGTTCTCTATGGTTCCTGCTGAATGATGAGAGCTTTGCTCTCGAAAAGCGCTTCCAGGTTGTATTTTTCTGTTATCTTTGTTTTTTTTTTTTTTTTTTTCATTTCTTTTGTTGTGGTAAAAGAGCCCTTCTTTACACTTAATGTTTAACCAATATTAAGTAGGTAGAAACGCTTTTTCCAGAACTACACATTGCAGACCGAAATTAAGTACAATATTTGTTTC
Organism: Rhysida immarginata; assembly: GCA_023313115.1. Classification (NCBI taxonomy): domain Eukaryota; kingdom Metazoa; phylum Arthropoda; class Chilopoda; order Scolopendromorpha; family Scolopendridae; genus Rhysida; species Rhysida immarginata. The sequence goes on from JAHWFO010002267.1 coordinate 350,044, forward strand.
TTTATTCCTATAGTGTTAGGAAATTTGTAACTAAAAGTAATACGGTAATAGAGTCTATTTTTTAAAGACGTTAAATGCCTCGACTATGTCTTTATTTAGAAGAACTCTTTTTTGAAAGGTGATAGCGTATCCCTTCTTCTGTAAGGTAACATTGAATGTCTTCCTGGCCTCTGAGATTTGCGGATATTCACATATCATTAGAAATTGGTCTGGTCCATGCTCACCTTTGCCGCAAGGGCATGCAGAGCCAGTCTGTCTTATTTTGAAACGTTAAAGCTATGTTAAGAATTTGCCATGTCCAGATATAAATTGTGTTGTATAGTGACTTGTATTTAACATGGTAATTGAGACTGTGTCAATACAGGGTGGGGACACATTGATATGACCACCTCTCCTCGAACATGTTGGAATGTCCCATGGTATGCAGATGAAAAACCATTGCATATCATTAAAAACTGACAACAGCAGATGTGTAGTAGCATCCGTCATGGGCAGAGCAAGTGACCTGTCGGACCTCCAAAAGCGGATGATCATTGGCTATCGGGCCAAGGGGAGGCAGCATTTCAGAAACGGCCACCTTTGTGAACTGCTCTAGGGCTGCCTTTGTGAAGGTGTACCGCGACTGGACGAACCAGACAGTTTCGAGCAACTGAAGAGGTAACTGTGGGGCCCCACGGGCCATTGATCCTAGAGGCAAGCGTCTGCTATGACTGTTGAGCAACTGACACAGCAAATGAACAGTGGGGTCACTAGGCGTGTCAGCACCAAGACAGTGCAACGACTCCTCTTGAGGTTGGGGCTCCGTAGCAGGCATATGGTAACAGCATCCATGTTGACACCTGTGCATCACCGAAAATGCCTCCAATTTGCAATGGACTATTGCCATTGGACCTCGGCCGAGTGGCAAAGGGTTGCTTTCTCTGACGAGTCGCGGTTTCTGGTGAATAGAGCGTACGGATGATTGAGAATTCGCTGGGAAGCATCTGAGAACAGGCATCCCGACACCATCGTTGGCAGACGACAGGCTGGTGGGGGAGGTGTGACTGTTTGGGGGATGTTTTCGTGGTGTGGTCTGAGTCCACTGATACCGCTGGAGGGTAGACTGAATGCTGTTCGTTATCTGACGATCGTCGCAGACCAGGTACACCCCTTCATGTCGACAGTGTTTCCTCAGGGTCATGGCACCTTTCAACTGGACAATGCTCCCTGCCATACTGCCAAAATTGTCCACGACTGGTTCGAGGAGCATGAGGATGAATTCAACATGCTCCCATGGCCACCAAACTCCCTGGACCTCAACCCCATTGAACATTTGTGGGACCATCTCGATCGCCATGTCCACAAGCTGGACCCTCCACCATGCACGGTGATGGAATTACGGGATGCACTGATCACCGAATGGTCCCAGATACCTGCAACCACCTTCCGAGGTCTTATTGACTCTCTGCCACGATGACTAGCTGCTGTGCTTGCAGCCAAAGGTGGATATTCCGGATACTAGCAGGTGGTCATATTAATGTGTCCCGACCCTGTATATACCACCCTGCTTTTTGAACTAGTTGCCCATTCTCTTTGCCAGGCTTTTATAACCTCTTTGAATATTTACTCCTTTATAGTTTTTAAAAAAGGGAGAGATATTAGGCAAAATATTTGCTGGGTAAGATAATGCAACCATTTTTGCTTTCTTATCTGCGAGTTTATTACCTGGTATACCTGGATGTGCTTTGACCCAGCCAAGTGTCACCTTCATGTTTTTAGGTAACTCAGATAATAGATTGCTTGCATGAACACACTGTCTAGAATGTGTGTGATTATTAGCAACTGCTTTGAGGGCCGATTCAGAATCAGAAAAAAGAGTAACATTTAAATGTTCACCCGTTTCGTTATGTCTTATCCAACTCAAAGCTTCGATGATAGCTTGCATCTCACAAGGGGACATTACGACCTCGGAATTTTAGTTTAATACGAGACTTCGTATAGTTGTAGTGTACCTTTAGAATATTTATACTTAAATATTAAGGTGCACTGATCAGCCAATTTTGAAAAAAAGACTGTTTAAAGTTTCGAGCACCATATATAAGGGAAAGCCTTCCTCTTTGATTGTAAGTGATTCGATTGCTCAGACGGCAGCGTGGTTGCTACTCACAAATCAAATTATTAGTGTGAGGTAGCGGGTTCGAATCCCAGTTGTAACAATTTTTTTTCTTTACCCAAATAATTATTCAATATATTATATTTACAAATTTATTTGTGACAACCAACTTTTTTTTCTAGCTTCAACAAAACGGTCATAAGTCTAGGAATCAATAATTGAATATTTATCAAACGTATTTCCGCCTTCTTTTACTTCTTTTTCCCACTGGGATAAATATTCCATCTTTTTCAAACGTCGACATCCTTTCTTTTTCAAAGTTTGCAAGGTCCACATAGGATGTGCTTTGGCAATATTAATAACTTTTATTTTATAGTTCAAAGGAACGTACTCTATTTCTCTGCTCTTTTTCTCTTCTGGTTCCTTATCGTCCGATGAAAGATCTTCAATTTCTTGACAAGACACTGGTTCACAATCTTCATTCACATGAATCAATGCCTCTTCATTTACAAATATTTTTTCATCCAGCATTTCTAATGTAAGTTCATAGAGTTGCTGTCCCATCATCATAGCTTCGTGAGAAATTATAGTTGACGATTCTGATGCAATCATATTATTTTCATGGAGCAATATTTCAAAATATACTACTGCATCTTTCAATCGCAATTTCGAAACTTCGCTGTTCATATATTCGTCAATTTTCTCTTCAATCCCCGAAGAGCCAGCAAATTCTCCGCTCTCCATTTTCACAGAAAAACGTTTTTATTAACTGTTTTATGGTTTAAAAACCATTATTGATTCACAATTAAAAACTGCTTTTTTTTGTAATGGCTTGGCAAACCTCCGCTCATACTTGACGAGAGCCAGTGGCGCGAGAAAGATCTAGAACATTCCAAACCTCTTCTCATGTGCCTCTCTGCGCTCTGCCTACCTTGTGCACTATATGATAAATATGTCAAATAGCCTCGAAATAATTTTTTTTAATAAAATAAAAAAATAAAATAAAATAGTTATTGCTTTTAAAATGTTGATTCTATACAAAATATTTTGCAGAAAATACTTTATTACTCCGTAGACACTTGTAACAATAAAAATAAGTATAATAATTTTGAGAAAAGGAAAATTTTGTGAAAAAAGTTGGTTGTCACAAATAAATTTATAAATATAATATATTGAATAATTATTTGGGTAAAGAAAAAAAAATTGTTACAACTGGGATTCAAACCCGCCACCTCACACTAAAAATTTGATTTGTGAGTAGCAACCACACTGCCGTCTGAGCTATCAGATCACTGACAATCAAAGAGGAAGACTTTCCCTTATATATGGTGCTTGAAACTTTAAACCGTCTTTTTTTCAAAATTGGCTGATCCTTACCTTAATATTTAAGTATATTAACATCCTAAAAAGTACACTACAACTATACGAAGTCTCGTATTAAGCTAAGATTCCGAGGTCGTAATGTCCCCTTGTCAGCCTGAAACACAGAACATGTGGGCGTCAGTGTGAAAATCTGCCTATGTATCAAATTCTATGTCACTCAGTCATTATTTGAGGCATCTGTGGATTTGTTGAAAGATTTTGCACGTTCTGTCATTGTAGATTTTTGCGTCATCTATCTTCGGTAGAATAATATTTTCTTGTTATTAATCATATCCCTGATGTATTTGCTCTTCATGTTTTCTGATTGGTGGATACTTACCTCTGTTGTACTATAAATTCTGTGGTCACTTGTCTTTATCTTGTAGCTGTAAGCCCATGAAGATGGCGTTAACCAAATCTCATTGGCATAATAAATACTCTACTATATTGCTCATTAAGAAACTTTTATTTCAATTATTAAAATAGACAGACTGTAAAAAAGTATTACATTATGATAATGAGTTTCATATGTAAATATTATATCTATGTATTTTTTCTGTTGCATTGGAACAATAATACTTATATTTAATTATAATTACAGCAAAATTGCTGGGAAATAATTAGACTATAAGGCTTTAAAGCCTTCTACGATTTCAGTTCATTCGTTTACAGGCTCACCTAACTAATTACATGCTTTCGCGTAAACAATTAACTTTAGTGCTCATTTTAAAGATACAAAGTAGCGCCGGACATAAATAATGAAAAATCATATATATCCTTGACAAAGCCGGGAATAAATGGCGAAACTAGTTGGAACTCCTGATGTCCCTCTGTTATACTGTAAGGCCACCACCTGTTTAGTTAATAGGAACAGTATTATGATCCATCCTTCCACCGATATGAAAAATCATAATTATAAAGAAAATGAAAGGTCACTCCCATTGCTCACTTGCAAAAATGTCAAACAAATCATCATCCCTATCATCAAATAATTTCAGTAACTGTTCTTTGTCATCTCTTCTTTCTAATGCCAAAAGTTGAAATTATTTTCAAAGAATTACTATCATTTATATAAAATCAGCAACGGTGGACGTTGTCACAACAAAGAAAAAATCTAACAATGGGTTATTTCCCAATTATACAAACGGGTGGGTTCACTTCTAGTATTATAATAATAAATTGTAAGTGCTAAATAAACACCCAAGATGAGAAACTAAAACCAAAAGTAACCATTTGTGAAGCGGCCTCTATTGATCAAAACATTTAATAAACACGTCCAGCACGTTTGTGACAATTGCAAAAACACAAATATGTCTTAAGAATTTTTTTTTTTAAATTAAAGCATATCCATCTATTGAGAAAATCGGACATTTTGTGATTAACGCGATTAGAGCATTTTAAACATTTAAAAACGTAGAAAAGGAAACCAGACATGCTATCTGCTTGATGCCAAGTAAGTAAAAATTTAGGATGAATGCACTCAGCACGTTGTTGCTGGTCAAAGGGTTAATGAAGTAAAATTGGCTAATACATTTTTCTGTTTTCAAAAGCTAAAATGAGGGGGGAGGGAGAGTTTTTTACTATATTGGTTTGACGACATCTGATTTAAAAAATATCCTGTTCCCTCATTGGGTGGTCTTGAAGTTGCTACATTTATATGCTCAAGTTGTGCTTGCATATTGTTTGCTAAATATAATATTTCAATTGCTGTCTCCTTATAACTTTTTAATTTTTGAAATATGATGATTGAGTTATGATATGAGAATTTTTAAAATTTTTTTTTATGTAGATTTTATTTGCTGGACCACTTGTTGTACATGCTTTGGATGGCCTTTGGTTTTTATACATAGGTAAAGGTAAAAACTTATTTATATCTGATTATTTTTTAATTATATTTACTACGAACTATTTAACTTTATGATGATAATTCTAGTAAATCAAAATTATACAAAAAAGTATAACTGGGGCAATTGTCCGAGAAAGTATAACTGGGGCAAATGTCCACAATTGAAAACAAGAATAAAGAAAACTTTTTTTTTATACTTAATTTAACTTTATATACTGAAATGTTTTTGCATATTAAGATAGTCTTATGGGGTCTAAGCAAGAATTTTAAATTTGGTCAAAATGCATAAAAAAAGAAACGGTTTCAGTAATCACGTATTGGAATGTAAAAATTTTTTTGAAGAGTTTTTCATCCATAAAAACATTTTATAAGTTCAGTTTTATCATTGATCGTGACATTGCAACTCTGTAAACTTTAAAATACGTATATACATGTGATGAATCTGCTTTGACCTACTTTGTTTCTAGATCCACTGTTAGTAACAGAAATAGTGCAAATTTGGAGCTGCAGGCTTGTTTATAGCTAAGCTCGGCCTTGTTTATTGACAAGGGCAACAAGAAAGACAGGCCTGGTAGCACTGAAAAATCACCAGGATCATTGGGGTATGAGCAAGATCCAAGATGAAGACAATGAAGGTTGGATTCTTGCTCAGACCCTGATGATCCTGCCGATTTGCACTTATATGTGTTAATAGCAGTACATTACAGATGAAAATGGTCAAACCGGATTCATCACATGTACAGGGTTAGCAAGAAATTAGTTGCATATTCAGGGCAATGTTGTGGTCGCTCTTCTCGAAAGGGAAGCTGGAGTTCGTTTACATCAGCTCTTCCAAGGAGATTGGCCTTGAGCATTGTTGATGTTAAGCAGTGAAGCTCGCTGTTATTTAAAAAAATGTTATTTTTTTGTTCGGTTTTCTGGCGACGAGCAATGATGTTGCATGTTGGAAAGTGAACTGCAAGAGTTGTTGTGTTTTCTTGAGTTTAGAACTCACCGTTTCTTTTATTGACCATATGCAATACCTTGTTCATGTAACATAATGATAGAGTTGCTCTGTTATTTCGTTATGCATTTTAACAAACTATATGTGTCTGCGAATAGCTGAGTTTATTCTTTGAGCGGACTGGATAGCCCCTGAACACCTCTGTTGTTTTGGCTTAGCGATTTTGTAATTGCGATGCAACGCTTCCCTGAGCTCCAAATATTGCTGTAAACTCCAGTCGTGCCGTTCTGTGCTTGCGCATATATTAGTCCTTAAATACGATCATCCAAGATAAGAAAGCAAAATTTCTCGGATCGTTATAGCCTTGTTGTTATTGTTCTGGACATGACAAGTTGGAATTTCTATATGGTGAGAGTGTTCCATTTTCTTTTTCTTCCGTACATCGTTCTCATGCGGTGTATTTCTATGCATTAAGCCTCCCCCCCTCCCCTGTTATGCTTAGTGTTTACACAACCCATGGAATGTGTTTTCTGCACCCGTTCGTATAACTTAATTTACACCTGGAAAGACTGTCTGTTGCGAGGTTTATGGCCTTAGTCAGTCCCTGTTGTGCTTTTAACTGGTCTTAATTAGTGTGGACTTGGACTGTACTCGCCCAGTTAATTTTCAGGTCTTCTTTTTTCGCACTTGCTTGTGCTCTTATCTGCAGTGCTGGCTATTGCCATGTTAACTGTATATTCCGAAACGATTCTGTTTCACGAGAGCATAAGGCTGAGTGTCCTCGTTCAAATGCAAGCTTAACGGGTGACCAACGCTGTGCGTCTTAAGGAGAGATATCTCAAGAAACACTGAGAGGTCGCAGGTGTTGGCCAGCTATGACTCAGGAGGTAACCCGATGCGAGCCACTAATGTCTGTAGAGAGTATGCTGGTTCCTCGTCAAAAGAATGATTAGTATTGACGGTGCAGTTTAAGAGGCAGATTGCAGATATTGAGGGTTTCGGTGCCTGTCCTGAATTAAATAAATAATAGTAAAAAGGAGCACACGACGCTGTTGTGGTGTTGGCTTTGGAATTTGTAGGGTCTGGGAGACCCAAGATCATGGCATAAGGCGGTGTTAAGGTACTCTACCAGAAGCCATCGCCAGATGCCCTGCCCTGAAACAAGGCCGAGGTACACGACAAACTGGTGTTGTATGTGATAAAATACTAGGATACTCATTTCAGTGAGTGCTAGGTATTGCGTTGCTGGTGAATTTGTCATGCTATCCACAGCCCGTGGTTGACTTGTCAGTGTTAAGTGCCCTGCAACATATGTTGTGAGTTAGTCATTGATCCCGGCTTTGAGCTGATAGTTGTGTTATGGGCATAGGGTTACAGGATCACGGTGCTTAACAGTATCGTTTACACCCGCCTTGGGCAGTCATTTGTTGTATTTTTTGTGAGTTATGCAAGCTGTTTTGGCTCTAGCATCAGTTCAACGTTGAGGGTTTATCTACTTATTGTAAAAGGAGTTATTTCGCTTTTTATTGCTATTTTGTTCTTGGGGTTTGAGCGCACTCACCAATTTATTCATAACATCCATTGTTATGTATTATTTTAAGAAAATTAAAGGTTTGTTCTTGCACCTTAAGTTTGCCTGATGAGTGATTTTTTTTAACCCAAATAGCACGTCCAAACAACCTCGTGTTCAATTCCACATGGGTATGTCCAGGAGACCCAGGAGGAAACCATCTGGCCCACGCGACTGGCCACATTTTGGCACCCGAACAGGGACCGCTATCCTGGTATTTCTGGATTTTCGGGTACTCGGTCATAGTCAGGACATGAGGGTGCTGTGAACAGGGTGTTGTTTTAATTTAGGATTTTTATACAAGTTGGTAATTGCTATAGGTTGTTATGAGTGTAACAGGGATTAAGTGGTTTGGAGTTAAACTGTAGTTATAAGCGACACATTTTACCACAGGGTTTCACTTAGCCCATAGGCGTGTTGGCAAATAGCTGTGTTTTCCTAGCTAAAGTGCAATGGGAAGGTAGTGCATTAAAGAAGGTCAGATGATTTTATAGAGATGCGGCATTGTATACAGCCCCATGAGAAGAGGGTCCCCTGGTAACAGGGGAGGGGTGTTGCCAAATGTGTCGCGATATCAGGTGGGGATCTTTGAAGTGTGCAACCCAATTGAGGGGCTGCAAATTGGTTCGATCGGGGTTGAAAGGAAGGGAGCACTCAAGGGTTTGATTTATGAGTATGTTGAGTGCTTCAAGAATGACGTGATTGACGTGTGAGGGGTGAATAACTTCAAAGCTGAATACGACATTGATATTGAATACTTGCCGGTGTTTGTTCGGCAATATAGAATTCTATACATTTTCTGGGATGCGTATCAGCAGAAATTGCTGGAAATTGAGCGGGCTGGCATAATTGAATCCAGCAGTAGCCCCTGGGATTGGCCGGTCCATGTTGTGCCAAAAAAAAAAATGAGGAGCTGCACATTACGTTGGAATTACGACAAGCAGTCTGCACACCAGCTCTGTGGACTTCCCTGCACCAATCATTAAAGACATATTGGAGGGGATGTGAGGACTTAGATATTTATTGGTTCTCAACCTTAATAATGGATATTTTCAAATACTGTTGGCCGAGTCACTGAAGGAATGATATGCCTTCCAGTCTCCCTGGGGAAAATACCAGCTAACACGGTTGCCTCAGGGAGGCAAGAACTCCTATCATATCTTTCAACAATATGCCATATCAACTTTACACGAAAAGATTGGTGGGGTTGTCCACTCATTCCTGGATGACATCCTAATTTCAACCCTGTCGTTTGAGCAACACCTTGAGGTGTTACGCTGGGTATTCGACAGGTTCTGGAAGAAGAGGCTGGTTCTGGAAGAAGTATTTAGGCCACTTGATTACTGCTGAGGGTGCTTGTCCCGACCCTGGGAATGTCGCTGCAATACAGCAGTTAAGGCCATCCCGAAATGTCCACGAAGTTCGTGGTGTTGTAGAGTCATTGAACTTTTACTGTCCATTCATCCGGGACCTGTCTGAAATGCTCCTTCCCATAACTGACCTTACCAATAAGGGAGTCATGTTCAACTGGACGGCAGAGTGCCAAGCGGCTCTTGATCTAATCAAGGACATATTGTCTAAGGCCCCAGTGCTGGTCACTCCGAATTTTCGGGAACGGTTTGTCCTGGTGACCGATGCCTCCGCCAGCGCTATTGGTGTGGTTCTCCAACAGAAGGTGGCTGGCATGCTCCACCTAATAGCATATTCCAAGCTGAAAGGGGCACAGCTGAATTATGCGGTGGTGGAGGTGGAGAAGGAGGCATGGCAATCGTCCGTGCCACTGCTCACTTCCGGCACATCATATTTGACTTCCCCACAGTCATAATCACTGACCATAAGCCACTGGTCTTCATCAACCAGATGAAGAGTACCAACCAACAAGTATTAAGATAGGCCCTTCAGTTGGAGGAATTCCAGCTGACTTATGAGCATGTGCCTGGGAAGCTCAATGTGGTGCTGGATGGGTTGTCTAGGCTGTGTGATTACGTCACAGCGACGTGTGACAATACTACTTGGGTTAAATAGTTAGTGGAAGCTCAAGATGAATGCTGGCAAGAGTGGTGAATATCCTCAAGATGGGGGAATATACCGTATGGTCAATGGAATAATGGTTTGACGCAATGCTAAGCACCCAAATTCAGCTGCAAAAGTCTGTATGCCCAAAATGTTATGCGAGTGGGTAACGTTATGCAGGAAGCTCACGATAGTGTTTTAAGTGGGCATTGTGGGGTGAGCACAATAGTGTTTTATGTTGGTATATGTAATATTGGCGATGCATGAAACTGAAGTTGCCCGGCACATTAAGGCATGTATAATATGCTAGCGGATTAAGAAGGTTGCCACGGTAGCACCCTGGTGTGGAGGCTTGGTTTCCATTCTGAAAATTAGTTATGGAGATTGTCGGTCAAGTGCAGAGGACCAATAAGGGCAATCGATACATCCTAGTAATGACAGATGTCCTCACTAGTTTCACGGAGGCAGTAGCCCTGCAGAATCAGACGGCCGACAATGTCGCGAAGGCCTTTGTGAAGGCTATTATCTGCTGTTATGAAATTCCCCAACAGATCATTAGCGATCGAGGAACAAACTTCACATCTGAAGTATTCACTAGGATCTGCCTGGAATTGAACATCTATCATACGTTCACTACGTCCTATATAGCAATGTCAAATGGAATCGCAGTAATAATCATCCGGAGTCGTGAGACGATATGCTGGTCTTCACCCTACTCTCATTGAGAACGTGTTGTCATAAATCTTTAGGGGAAGTTCCAGCACATCTGCTATATGGATTCGATCCCACGACCCTGAGGGGGTGGTCGGGGGTCCTGATACAGTGTCGGAAACCGATGAGGTAACAAGCCAGTAACGGTCGGAACTGGTGACCAGGATGTCATGGGTGTGACAGTAGGTGCGGGGAAACAACCATGATAACAGGCAGGCCAAACTGCACAAGGTGAATAAGCAGAAAACTGTACGTGCTCCGCAGTTGGCAGCAAGATCTGGCTGTTGTGGAAGGGGGGCGGGAAATGGAAAATTTCATTCCGTTTTCTGGGTCTGTTTCGGGGTGTAGGAAAAGATCACAGATGTGACGTGCAGGATCGAGGGTGAGAGGTGTCATTACGTGCAGGATCGGTTCATGTTGGAAGGGAAAGGCGAGCGTCGTTATAATCTGCGCCGACGGTCTCGTATAAATTATCGAGAATGAGTTGGGGAAGGGTTTAGTAATAACAAACTGGTCAAGGTTTATTATTTTTCCTTTTTGGTGGAGCTATGTGCCATATAATGGCAATGTGTGTGTAATTTAGCATTAATATGGTGAATAGAGGCCTTATAATACAGGGTGATTATAATTAAAGTTTAAGTTTCAAAACGCTATAAAAAAAGAACCACTTAGTAGAATGATGTCCAATTGGAACGGAATGTTATTGAAGAAGGGGAAAAGCTTATGGCATAAGAAAAAAAAGTCGGTCCAAATTTTAGCAACAGATGGCGCTGTAAGCGTCAGAATTTCGACTACAAATGACAAATGAATCGTAAAACATAAGGCTAAGGTGTAAGTTACACGTTAAACCAACTGTACTGTTCAGTGTGCAAAGCATCCATCAAATCATCGAACCAACGCCTTTTTTCATACCCTTGAGTGTTCTGAACTTCTGCAGAGCTACTGGTGCGGAATCATTGTTCTTGTAAAAAAGCTTTACAAGCAGAGCACAGTCCTTCAATGAGACACCCATGGCGAACTTCTCGGACGCAAAATGAGGAAAAGCCGTGTACCCGGCATTTTTATAACAAATGAAATGAGTCGTGCGCATGGCAGGTATTTTCATTTACATATTCTGACACTTACAGCGCCATCTGTTGCTAAAATTTGGACCTACTTTTTTTTCTTATGCCATAAGCTTTCCCCATTCTTCAATAATTTTCCGTTCCAATTGGACATCATTCTACTAAGTGGTTCTTTAACTTAAACTTTAATTATAATCACCATGTACATTATAGTCAGTTTCTTCAAACTAACTATAATGTTTTGTAAGGCCTCTATTCATCATATTAGAAACAACAATACAATGACCCAAAGAGCTGTTGAATATTTAGCATTAAGCCTATTTTGTAATATTAGTCGTTGTGAGAGAGGAATAAAATATTACAACGATGTTTGGTTTTACAAGGGGTTTTATTAATTATTGAGAGGTTGTTGATGATTGTTGCTACTAGTAATTGTAATAAGCTGTTGCTGAAAGGGTAACAATTATCTTCAGGCATTGTTGTGGTCGTTTTTCTCGGAAGGGAAGTTGGAGTTCGTTTACGTCAGCTCTTCCGAGAAGATCGCCCTTGAGCATTGATGATATTGAGCAGTGAAGCTCGCTGTTAAAAAAAATGGTTTTTTTGTTCGGTTTTTTGGTGATGAGCTTTGATGTTGTATCTCAGAAAGTGAAGTGCAAGAGTTGTTGGTGTGATATTCTTCAGTTTAGAATTCACTGCGTTCTTTTGTTGACCATATAAGAATGACAGAGTTGCTCTATTATTTAGTTATGCATTTTAATAATCTATATGTTTCTGTGATAGCTGAGCTTATTCTTTGAGCATACTGGATGGCCCCTGAAAACCGTTGTTGCTTTGGCTTAGCAATCTTGTAATCGCCATGCAATGCTTCCCTGAGAACTGGTCTTGCCGTTCTGTGCTTGCACATATATTGGTCCGAAAACACGATCGTCCAAGATAAGAAAGTAAAATTTCTTGGATCGTTATAGCCTGATTGTTATTGTTCTGGACACGACAAGTTGGGAGAGTGTTCCATTTTCTTTTTCTTCATCATATCGTCCTCATGCGGTGTATTTCCATGCATCAAGTCTGCCCCCCCCCCCCCCGCCCCCATTACACTTAATGCTTATACAATCCATGGAATGTGTTTTCTGCACCCGTTCGTATAACTTAATTTACACCTGGAAAGACTGTCCGTTGTGTGGTTTATGGCCTTAGTCAGTCCCTGTTGTGCTTATAACTGGTCTTAATTAGTGTGGACTTGGACTGTACTCGCCCAGTTGATTTTCAAGCCCTCTTTTTTTTGGCACTTGTTTGTGCTCTTTCTGCAGTGCTGGTTAGTGCCATGTTAACTGTATATTCCGAAATGATTCCGTTTCGCGAGAGTTTAAGGCTGATTGTCCTTGGTCAAGGGCAAGCTTAACAGGTGACCAACGCCGTGTGTCTAAAGGCGAGGTATCTCAAGAAACACTGGGAAGTCGCAGGTGTTCACGCGAGCCACTAACGTCTGTGGCGAGTGTGCTGGTTCCTCGTCAAAAGAATGATTAGTATTGGCAGGGCAATTCAAGAGGCGGATTGCATATATTGAGGGTTTCTGTGCCCCTCCTGAATTAAATAAGTAATAGTAAAAAGGGTCATGCGACGCAGCCATAGCGTTTGCTTTTGAATTTGTAGGGTCTGGGAGGCCCGAAATCAAGGCATAAGGCAGTGTTAAGGTACTTTTACCATAAGCCATCGCCAGAGGCCTCGCCCTGAAACTGGGCCGAGGTACACGCCTTGCTGGTGAATTTGTCATGCTATGCCCAGCCTGTAGTTGATGGGACAGTGTTAAGCCAACGCCACCTCTACTCAAAGCCTGAGTGCGAAAACATCATACATTGTTACATCACCTTCGGCAGGGTATTGTTAATCATATTTCTACCAATAATAAGCCCGAAATTGTCCCTACCGCAGGTGATTTTTCCATGAGCAGGCTTTCTCTCTATGTAGTAATGGTTAAGCTCCCTGCAACATATGTTGTGATCAGGGGAGCGTGGAGTTAAGAGTCATTGATCCCGGCTTTGAGCCGGTAGTTGTGTTATAGGCATAGAGTCACAGATTCACGGTGATCACCAGTATTTGTATACGCCTGCCTCAGGCAGTCATTTGCTGTATTTTTTTGTGAGTTATGCGAGCTATTATTATTATTATTATTATTATTATTATTATTATTATTATTATTGAATAGCACCCAAACTGGGTAAATGAAAAGAAATTAACACCTAAAACCACGTAGTCTAAGCGACCTTGTCAATAAAATAGATGTAGAGTTGACTTTTAAAATGACGACAAGACAATCTACAAACTTGAGCTGTACAGTCGAGGGGAAAGCGTCTAACCTCCAAAGGAAGTTCATTCCAAAGCAGTATAGCATTGAAAGGGAAATGTCTGTCACGATATTTTGTCGTTAACTCGGGTATTTGGAATTTAGCATATCTGGTAGTACGAATGCCAGTTGCTTCATTCAGCCATTGTCGGACAAACGCTATCGGATGATCCTTACATCGAAGCGCAACAGACAACTCAGCCAATAAACCAACTTTTCTGATAATTTCAAGCGTAGGTAGACAATGTTTTAGACATATTGGACTTATAGCTTGATACTTCGTGAGATTGAAAGCCCTACGTATAACATCATTATAAGCAACGGTGATTCGGTGCAATTGGCACTTTCTAACACCTCCCCAGAAAACCACTCCGTACTCCAACAAAGGACAAATCACAGTTAAAATATAATTTGACATATCTTTATATGTTAGAAACTGTCTTAACCTCTTAATTAAATATATTTTGCGATGAAGGCTAGTGACTATACAATCGACATAAGCATGAAATTGTAATTTGGCATCAAAAATGATCCCAAGAATTTTAATTATGTTTACATTCAGATTGCCGTTAGAGACCACAAGAATAACAGTTTTGTCCTTATTTAAGGTCAATCCACGATTAGCATACCACGACTGCAGGTAACTAATATCATTCTCCAAGTTATGTAGAATTTGATCTAATTCATGCGGATGAAACTGCGTGGATAAGAAATTATCATCGACATAACTATGGATACACAGATCACTATTTTGGCTCTAGCATCAATTTAACTTTGAGGGTTTATCTAATTATTGTAAAAGGAGTTATTTCGCTATTTGTTGCTATTTTGTTCTTGGGGTTTTGAGTGCGCTCGCTAATTTATTCATAATATCCATTAATATGTATTATTTTAAGAAAATTAAAGGTTGTTTTTGCACCTTACGTTTGCCTAACAAGTGATTTTTTTTGACCTAAATAGCACGTCCAAACAACCCGCCTGGGTACGTCCAGGAGACCTTGGAGAAACGCGCCCGGTCCACACGGTTGGCACAAAATCATATTTATGTAAGCGATAGGTATATGTTTACATGCATTTTATTTTGCATAAATGGGAGATTTCATTTATTATTTAACTTTATTAGGTTACACGCTATTACTATATCACATAAACACATGTCCAAGAGCATCAGTTTGTTGTAACAGAATAAATCACATTGCAAGTATTGAAGTAGATGCTTTAAGTTTACCTTTCACATGCATTTTTCAATTCAGTATTTCAATTTTGAACAATCTTGGCAGACATATTGATGATGATGGAGAAAACTCATCCTCAGAGGTGCCATGTGTTAACTGATTTGTGACGTCACATGGGGTGATTGACATTTTAGTGGGTGGGGCTAAGCAGCAACTTATATAAAAATTTATGAGAAAAAAATGGCAAGGATTTGAGAAGCAAAAATTTTTGTACTTGTTTCTGTTGGAGGGGCAACCTTGATTGTTCTCCTGGTTTCTATACCAGCATAATACCAGATTAGGTTGTTACATAATAATATTTAATATAACAACAGAATTTGCTGTCTTGCATGCTGGTATAGAAACCAGGAGAACTATCAACATTGTCTCCCAACAGAAGTCTGTATGATAAAATATGGTTCGTAGAGAACAACCTATACGAGAAGGAAGTGTCAGAGTCTTAAAATACGTAGAATGAACAGAAATGTCAGAGTCTTAAAATACGTGCTTATAGTTAAGCAGAAGCTGGAAACAATTTACTTTGATTTATTTAGAGTTCTTATCGATGTTGAGAATCATTATTACTTATCTTGTATGAATTTATGACTTATTTTTATGTTGGGGCCCCAGTACTATTTTTAATGAATTGTAATTATACTGTTTAGCTTAGGTTAATTAAAATGAATTCATTGCATTTAATACCCGCACCTACTCCTTGATTAGTCAACACCACCCACGCAAGTCTGAAAAACCCGCTCCTGTTGCGTGTGAGGGCTATTTTATTTCAGGGTTCCTTTTGGCACCCCCCTTCCCACGCTACAAGGCACATAATAATGAAAATTATGTCTATTGTCCAAACGATATACAGTGCTCCCTCTATATAATGGGACTCTACATAACGCCAAATTTATAATTGCAAGTCCATATAACAAAGTTTTTTTCCGGGAAATAAAAACTGCAGACATGAATGAGTTTGCAGTTTTTATTTTCCGGAAACAAAACTTCGTTTTATGGACTTGCAATTATGTATAGTTAAAAATTTGGCGTAATGTAGAGTGCCGTTATATAGAGGGAGCACTGTATTATAAAGATTGTTGCATGCATAATTGAAATAAGTCTTCTTCCTTATGCATTTGAACTTTTCCCATCCAGTAAAATTATGTTTTATTTATATTAAATCGTTACAACTCATTATGTCTTACCTATTGTAATTTAAGGTAATAACGCCGCAGCGATAGTTAAGCCACACCGATAAAAACGTATCATTTTAGAAAAAAAAATGGTAGTAAAGCCGCACCCCCCCTCCCCCTTTATGATAGACAAGTAAAACGAATTGGCTTAACTTAAGAAAAACCTTCAAAATTGGAATGAAAAACAAAAGTCAAACATTCTTCTTCATTTTCTTTATTTTCATCATTATCGTCAGCAATAGTTTTGTATGGTTAACAAGCAGGTCTGTGATGTACAATCATGACAACAACGATTTCAGAAAACTGATACTGCTTCGATGTGATGCAGTTGCATTAAGTCCTGATGAAAATCAAATGAAATTAGCGCATAATATACATTACAGCATCTTAATTTTCCTGTATATACAATGTACAGTTCATTATTTATTACGTTCATTCACTTTTTATTTGAATTTCCCATTTCCCGTCGCCATTTTATCACATAGAAACAAAGTTGCCCTTCATGGATTGAGAAGGTACATTCGTATATTTTTTGGTGCCGGAAATTCAAATGAAAAGTTGCATAATGAACTTCAAACGAAATTAGCGTATAATATACCGTAATTTTCGGTAGTAACGCCGCAGTGGCTGATACGCCGCAGCAGCAAAAATTTAACATAAATGTAAAATCTCCGACAATAGCGCCGCGGCGGCCGATACGATGATGGCGTCCTTACAAGAATAAATGTACAGTTTGCATTCTTTTAGACCCGTAACAAATAAGGACACCTGAATTGAAAATAATAGGGGTGTTTCTTTTTCAGTTGCCACTCATTGTCAATATAAACTAAATAATTTACATGTGATAGAGTTCCATCAATAATGTTTTGATCTTTCCTTGAAAAGGGACATTTTATTTCCAGAAGTTTAAATTCATCTTTGCTGTTTATGATTCCGTCAGGACTGCAACATAACCAATGAAATGATGGATGAATGACCAACCCTATTGTTTCCACCCGTTGATTCGTTTTAAAAATAAAACTCGATCTTGCTGCAGGTTCCATGTTGAGTCCGTATCTTGTTGCATGTGAGCCATTAAATTTAGAATTTAGCTGAGTACACAGTCTTTCGAAATTCGATTTTCATGTGATCACTTTGTGGCATTTCGAATTTGAAATCCTTACTTGTCGTAGATTATGCCACAGCTGTATTTTGCATTGATCGTTGTTTTCAATGGCATAATGGACAATTTCATCATAAGTCAGTTTAATTTTTGCATCGTAAAAAGCTTTTTCATTATCTTGAAGCAAGTATGATTTTTGTTTAAAAATAAGCTTGTTGTTATTTTGAATTAAGTCGTAAGAACAGTAGTTGCTATCGTTGATAGACCTGTTCTTTAGAAGTGTTTCGATAAGTGACTTCTTTCATTCCAAGACAACAGAATTTATCACTGTTCGAAGAATTTCTTCGCATTCTGTAACTATCGAGCTACTCAAATTTGCTTGCGTGTTGTGATAAAACAGACAATCAATACCCGGGAATTTCTTCATAATAGTTTCTGGTGTCATTACTTCTTCCCTTACTGTGGCGAAAGCATTTTTCGGAAAGAGGTCTTCAAGTTTCTTCCCCTTAGCAACAGTTTTCTTGACGTTTGGGATTCCCCATTGTTGAGCAACAGTAGTGACCGATTCATCTGGCTGATTGTTAATATATTCGTATGTAGCAGCAACATGCTTACAGGTCCCAATTATCCCTCCTCTACATGAGCAGTGAGCTTTCGTTATTCCACGTTCTTGTGAAATCTTCGAATGAATAAAAATTACTATTAAAATCTTATATGAGGAGCTATCAGAAAGTAACGCCATTTATTTTTTTCAAAGAAAATTACAAAACATGCAGGTAAACAACTAAGTGCGGCTGAAACTACAAGTCTTTATCTATTTTTCCACACAGGCAGCTTGACTATTTAGGTATTTATCCCAACGCTGCACCAGTTTCAGAAAACCCCACTCATAGAACTCTGTTGGATGTGAATACAGCCAATGGCGCAAGGCAGATTTGAGTTCCTCGTCAGTCTTGAGCCTCTCACCTCTCGTAGAGGAAAATTGGTATCAATGTGGAAAAGTAGATAAAGACCCGTATTTCAGCTGCACTTAGTTGTTTACCTGTATTTTTTTAATTTTCTTTAAAAAAAAAATAAATGGCATTACTTTCTGATATTGGTTGGTTGGTTTGTTTGGTATTATTAACGTCCTTTTCAACTGCCATGGTCATTTCAGGACGGCATTATAGGGGCCGCAAATTTTGCCTCGCAAGGGTTCTTTAACGTTCAGCCAGCAAACGACTACACGGGACCAATGGCTTTACTTCCCTTCCGAAGGAAGTGCGTGATCTCAGGATTTTCCCCCTCAAAAAATCCTCGTCGTCCTCGGCCGGGGTCGAACCCGCGTCCTCGGGCATCAGAGGCGACCACGCAACCCCTGAGCCACCGAGGCCGATCTTTCTGATATTGCCTAGTATCATTATTCAGGACAGCTGCGTGGGAGACGCTATATCGCCATGATAATTGCAGTAATAGAAACTTTTTTATCATTATAATTTCAAATAAATAAAAAAAAAAAAACACAAAAAAAGCTATCTGAGGCTCAAAATATTGATTAGAGGAACTAGAATTTATTTTGCACAAAGGTGTCCACACGATGGAAACGAACATTTTTAAAGACATAAGAATGGAAACTAACTTTTTAAATTTATAATCTACAGTGTACTTACGAATAATGTTATCTCATAACGTGGCTTATTAACATTCGTTTGCGGCAAGCATTTAGCTTTTATAATGCTATGGTTTTCATAAACTTCTTCTTTCACGTCGCTCACGTGTTTGGCTTGAAACAAACGTTTTCCATTAAAAACAGTACTGGGTCTACGTGCTAAGCATTCAGTTGGTCTAAACCCACAATATCTGATTTGTTTTAATTCATCCATTAATGTTTTTTTATTTTTAAATCTCAGTTAACTGCAAGCGCGCTAATGTATCAAACTGCGAGAAAGCTTTCATCTCTCCCGATGTTAATGCAATTTTCCGCCACCAGGCCAATGCTCACTAGCGCCGCGTGCATTGTGCACGGTGCCTATATCCGTGTGTGTGCGCGCCAATCATAAGCTGGCTGCGGGAGTTGGCAGTTGTGAGCGAGCGGGAGTGAAGCGAGTGCGCGTTGCCGTCACCTAAAAGGGAAGATCTATCCCAAAAAACCTGTTTCCTGACGTGTTTTGTGTCTTCAGATTCATTATAAAACTATAAACTCATTCGGAACATTCTTTGAGATGGGATACGCTTTCACTGTCGGCCATTATTGCTGCAAAGCGAAAGTGAACAGGCGCGTTTGAACGTGATCAGATTTGAAAGTTGATAATGTTGGTCGTGTAGTGAACGATAAGGGCGGGAAGTTTTTAAATGCAGTGCTCACGTTGATCGATGAACATGGGCGGACTGGCAGTCTAAATCGTACGATATGAAGTAGGCCTAAAATCATGTGTAAAATTTTTTTTTTTTTTTTTTTTTTTTTTTTTTTTGTAAAATCTCCAGCAGTAGCGCTACGGTGGCTGATACGCCGCACACGCCGAATTTTTAACTTTTAATAACAGAAATGCTGCGGCGTTACTACCGGAAATTACGGTACATCACAGAACTTTAATTACCTGGTATTTACAATGTATAGTTCATTATATATTACAATATTTCACTTTTCATCTGAATTTCCCGTCGCCAATAAAATACATATGTAACTTTTCAAATATGAAGGCCAACAACATTGTTTCGATGTGCTAAAGTGGCATTCTGTTCATATTGATCACTTTGCTTTGCAATAATGGCTGACAGTGAAAGCGTATCCCATCTCGAAGTATATTCTGAATGCGTTTGTAGTTTTGTAATGAATCTGAAGGCACAAAACACGTCAGGATACACGTTTTTTTTTTAGGATAAATCTTCACTTTTAGGTGACGGCGACGCGCACTCGCTACGCTCCCTCTACACAACGGCCAACTCCCGCAGCCAGCTTATGATTGGCACGCACACACACGGATATAGTGAAAACAGAAAACAAAATTGGTCTTTAAAGAGAAAAGGTTGCCTGTTAGCGTATTTCTTTTGTGTTTTTTAATTAAAATTTCTTATAGCTGGATACATGTTAGGGGTGAAGGAGCTGAAGAAAAAAGCGAAGATTGTTTTACATTTTTTATTTTTTAAAGTTTTTTTTCTCTTAGGTTTCGAATTTTCTTTAAAGTTTCGTTAGGTTTCTCATAGATTTTTGCGTTTTAACACTCATATTTTTTTTCATAAAAGAATAAATGCATTGAAACCTAATAAATCCCCACCAGATTATAATATAGGAAAATAAATAATTACGCGTAAAACAGAAAGTTTGAAAGCATAACGAGTTTCTGTGGCAATTAACTCTTATCAAGAACAGATGAAGGTACGCTCT
Source organism: Rhysida immarginata (assembly GCA_023313115.1). Taxonomy (NCBI): domain Eukaryota; kingdom Metazoa; phylum Arthropoda; class Chilopoda; order Scolopendromorpha; family Scolopendridae; genus Rhysida; species Rhysida immarginata. Next base: position 370,856 of record JAHWFO010002267.1, read on the forward strand.
TGCTCTTATTTACTGATCGGACTTTTTATCTCGATGCTCGGGGCTGACTATCAAAAAGTTTCACGATCGCGCGCGCGGGGCTAAACGATCATGAGAGCGCCTGAGAGATGTTAGAAACACCAGTATTTTATTGTATATTATTATAAACATCTTTATAGAGGATCTCCCTGTCGCCTTGGAGAATTTTCCCATCAAAATATTGCTCTACGCTGATATTAAGCTCTTTTACGCAATCAACAATTGGAGCGACTGTGAGTTACTTCAGCGCAGCCTATCTGCTGTCTCACAATGGGCTATCAGTAATGGCTTAGTACTTAAGGTACTGAAATCTTTTATTGTATCTTTCAGTCGCAAAACTGCCCCGGTTATTTTTGATTATTGTACAAAGGATGGTCCTCTAAATTGGAAGAATGGGGTGAAATATTTGGGGGTTATGTTTGCAGACAATTATTCTTTTTTGAGCCATATGGAGTTACTTAATCGTGATATCTCTCGGAGGCTGGGAATCATTAAACGTCTTACATATATTTTTACTGACATTAGGATTTATCACATTATTTAAGGCTTTTGTTATTCCAAAATTAGTATATTGTGCCTGGATTTGGTTCAGAGGCAATTCACAAGCATTAGCCTATATTCAGCGCAAACTGCTCAGTTTTAAAAAGTTTCTTCAGGAAAGATTTAAGCTTCAGCCTACACACTATGATATGAGGAACGTGTTTAATATCAGTATCATCATTAAGCGTTGTCTTTTTAACATCATACTTAAAATATTTCATGATAGGATGAATGTTTCAGCCATTCTTGATGATTTTCATTTTAACGATATAAAAAGAATGCGCATAGGATTCGCCTTTAGACAGCTGTACAAATGGAGGACGAATCTAAGAGATGTGGACCCGATAGCGAAGCTCATTAAAAATTTTACAGAAAATTTTATAGATGCCAACCTTGAAGAGTTGAAAGAAAAACATTTTCCTTTATTTGATTGAAGTGTTCTTACTTTGTCTTTTTCTTCTTGTTTTTGTTTCTTTTAATTCTTTTTATTATGTGTCCTTCGGTGGTGGTAATTTTTTGGTTGTATTTTTCGTTTAAGTATTGTTTGTTAACCCCTTAGTCAGGCAACCTGGGGTGTTTCCCTCCGGATTATCCGGTGGGGTTTTCCCTGGTGTTGTTAAATTATTATTATTGTTTGGGGAAGCCAAACTCGGATCAAGTCCGGAAGCCAATCCCAGAGGCGGACCCAAAAGAGGACCAAAGCCCAAGGGACTCAAATGCGAGGGAGGGAAAGTTATGCACTCGTGGGAGTATTGATGTTTGGGTGTAGGAATTTCCTTACTATGTGACAGGTGTTTAGAATTGTGGCTTTCTGTAAGGTTTTGTATAAGTGTGGGTTTAAATTTAGTGTTGACAGGCTTTTGTGTAGCGAGTGTGGAATAACCCCAGTGGTAGAAAGAACGATAGGAACAATGTGTACTCTGTTAACTCCCCAAAGGCGTTTTATTTCATGTGCAAGATCCGTATAGTTAGTGATTTTGTCAGTGTATGTCTTTTGTAAATTGTGTGTGTTGGGGATGGAGATATCAATTATGTAAGTCTCTTTGTTTTGCTTATCTACTAGTGTAATGTCTGGTCTGTTATGAGGGATAGTTTTGTCAGTGATTATAGCTCTGTCAAAATATAGTTTATGTGTGGTGTTCAAAATATAGTTAAGACAGTGTTGGGGATATATTTATAGTAAGGAGTGTGAATGTCCCTTAGCTTGTGTTTCTTAGCTAGATGTTGATGTATGATGTTGGCTACCTGGTTATGTCTGTGTAAATAATCTGTCTGCGTGAGTATTTTGCAACTGGATATGACGTGTTGGATGATTTCCTCTGCAATATGGCATTTCCTGCAAGACCCGTCAGTCGAATCTTTGATAATATGTTTTCTGTAGCTCTTAGTGTTAATAACCTGGTCTTGTATGGCAATCATGGTTCCTTCAGTTTCCCCAAAGAGACTCCCTTCACTCAACCAAAAGTTCGACGCATTTTTGTCGACGTGTGGCTGGTTGAGGTCAGAAGGATGTCTACCGTGGAGTTGCTTTCTGAGCCATGATTGAAGTTTAGTGCATGTTGTAGGAATGTTATGGGTGTTCTGCATGCTGTTCAGATTCAGAGGTGTGTATTTTGTATAAGCCATGCAGACTGCTTTGTGTAATGGTGATGTGTGTTGTTTAGAGTAAACGAATTCTCTGAGTGATTGAGTCTGTTTCTGGTGTAGATCTGTTATGTCAATAAGACCTCTGCCTCCCTCTGAACGAGGCAGGGTGAGTCTTTCAATAGCTGTGTGTGGATGGTGCTTTCTGTGCTTTGTAAGCAGTTTACATTGTTTCCTTTCAAGTCCCTCAAGATCTGTGTGTGTCCACTGTATGACTCCAAATGAGTAGGAGAGTATTGGCGTGGCATAAGTATTGATGGCCTTGATTAAATTTCTGGAATTTAAATGCGTTTTAAGTATTGTCTCTAGCCTATGAAGATATTGTTTAGTGAGTGTATTCTTTATGTGTTATTGCTTAAATCCTAGATATTTGTAAAATTCGTCATTTTCCATAGCAGCAATGTGATCTGGTTCATCTAATGTGAAGCCCCCTTCCCTGAGTATTCCATTTTCAATGTGAATGGTTTTGCATTTGTATATCTTTTGAAAAGGTTTGTGTAATGTCAAGTAATTGGTGCAGTTGTGTTTGTGTGGAGGCGTAGATTTTCATGTCGTCCATGTAGAGTAAGTGTGAAAGCGTGTAGTGGCAGCTTTTATTATTATAGAAACGACAACAGTTATATGGATAATAGATAAGGTTCACAGCTTTTATTATGTTTAATTGTGTAGCCGTAAGTTGTGCTATTCAGTCTGTTGGAAAGTGCATTTAGTGCAAGACAAAACCAGAATGGGCTCAGTGAGTCACCCTGGAAAATGTCCTGGTTTATCTGTATTTTGTCAGTAATAAGTTTCACTGTTGAGTGTGAGGTGTAGTGTAGTTCTCCAATGCAGCATTGCACTTTCTAAAAATGTGATAAGTGTAGGGTTTATTTTATATAATCGTAGTGTATATAAAAGCCATGAGTGTGGGACACTATCAAAGGCCTTTTTGTAATCAATGTAGGCTGCATGGAGGTGTCGATGTTTATTATGAGTTTGCCTTAGGACCACACTGTCTATCAGGAGTTGCTCCTTACAACCCATGTGATTTCTACGGCATCCTTTTTGTTGCTCAGTGAGAATGTTGTTTGTTTCTGTGTGTATAAATTTTGTTTGCGATACAGGCAGTTATTATTTTGTAAAGTGTAGGCAGGTATGTGATAGGTCTATATTGTGTGGGATGTGTAGTGTTATGTGACTTTGGTACCATGTATGTTATTCCTTGTGTGAGGAAATGTGGCAATGTCTGTGGTGTTTGCAAAGTGTTGGAGATCTGTTTTGCAAGGGCCAGATGCAAACAGGTGAAGTGCTTATACCAGAAGTTCTGAATCCTATCTACACCTGGAGCCTTCCAATTGTGAGTACGTTTAATGACTTGTGAGAGTTCATCTGCTGTTATGTCAGTATAAGGCATGTTTGATAGTGTGGATGCTAATTGCTCCTCTTCTTTGATCCAGCTAGCTTCCCTATTAAGTTCAACTGAGACAGACCAAAGAGACGACCAATAATGTTGGAGTGCTGTTTGTGTTGGCAGACCAGTGTTTTGTGTCTGTGTATAATCTTTGTTTAACTGCTTATAGAATGTCTTCTCATTGTTTGCGAATAACTTGTTCTGCTGTTTGCGCTGAGTGCATGTTTTGTATCTCTTCAGGCGTTGTGTTTTTGCAGCTAACTTTTGTTTCAATGTGTCCATATATTCTGTAATGTGTTGATTATGCTGCTCATGTCTGGTGTGTGTTTTAATCTTTTAAATAATTGTCTGAGGCGTTTGTTCTGCTTTGATGAAGTGTTGTTTTTAGTCTACTGTGTAAGTCTACCTAACTACTTGTGGATTTCGTCAATCTCAGACTCAATCCGCTTTTGCCATTTAGGTTTCTGTTGGGTGTATAATTATTGTGTGTTCTTATGAACTGGTTTCCTACCCAGTGTGGATATAACTGTAAGAGCCCCAGCGTAAATAAGTAGGTGTATGTATTCTAAAGATAGATTTTCTTCAATGTATTGTGGTAAGATATATGTGTTCATGTAAGATAAAATTTCCCCTGTTTTGCTGTTTATGTTTATTTTAGGTATACCTGGTCTTTGTGTGGGATCTGTTCCCATGTAAACTGTAAGGTATCTTTGTAGGGTGTCATTTAATGTTTCAATAAGTTTGGTATTCATGTTGTGGATGAATATCATGGTGAAGTTCATTGTTGAGTGTGTGTTGTACAAGTTCATTAGTGATGTCAATGTTAGTGTTTGATTCAGTGTGTTGAGTGTCAGTTTGTGTAGATGTCTCGTGTTCTTGTAACTGCTGTGCAACTTCTTGCTTTATTTTCTGTAGCGTGGGTAAGGGTATTAAATTGTTCATAACAATTGTGCGACGCTGATCTGCAATGCGTTGTTCAGTGACTGTGATGTGAGGATATGTCTCTTTGAAAATGTTATATAAGCGTTGTCTGTACGCTGTAGTGTCAGTTTCCAATTTAGTGACTGCGTAGTAGGCTTGCATGATAAAACAGTTTATGTCATTGGTCCATTTCATGCGTTGGCGTGGCTTGCCTGCCTTAGTGGTCAAGGGCAAAGAAGCTCTTGAAACACTAGGGACAGGTTGTGGCATTGCAGTAGCCGAACAGGGGTTGGTGCTGCTTTCGCCACCCGTGGCCCTGGGAGATTGTGGCATATTTTTCGAACGTGAGCCTCTGCCTAACCCACGAGCAGGACCTTGGTAACCCGGGTGACGTCCGAGCCGGTATCAGATAATGCACTAGCACTAATCATAGTGATCACCAATAACTGGGTGGTTCTGTTAGCCATCTCCATCATCAGCAGGCCCTTGGTTGATGTAATCAGCTCTTCAGCCCAACTGGGTCATCTGGACCCTCAAGATTAATCTAAGGGTAGAGCAGATCAGACCTGTTTATCGACTGCTGCGGCATTACTGTCCGAGATTTTACATTTATGAACTATACATTGTAACTGCAGGGTAATTAAAGTTCTGTGATGTATATTATACGCTAATTTCATTTGAAGTTCATTATACGACTTTTCATTTGAATTTCCCATCGGCAAAAATAAACGAATGTAACTCAATATGAACAGAATGCCACTTTACCATATCAAAC
>JAHWFO010002267.1:391761-461048 GCA_023313115.1 Rhysida immarginata
ATGTTACTTGATGAAAACTTATTGTGAGTGAGTGGAAAAAAAAAAAATCTGAGACAAAAATGAAAAAATTATAAGGCACCACCATCTAAGATTCATTTTTTTTTTTTTTTTTTAATATCCTGATTCACCTTTTTTTTTTTTTTTTCCTCAAGAAAGAATAAAATTTTTATTTTGAAATAAGATTAAGTTATAATTTTTTCTTCCAAACTTTATACAAATTAATGATTTATTACAATGCTATTATAGGTTCATCAGATTGATTTCTTTTAAATAATTTGTAATTATTAACAACCTTGAATTAATTTTTTGATCACTGATGAAACACTGCAATAACTCAGCTAGAAAATATTAAAATAAACCTATCATTTTTTTAAATAAATGAAAAATAAAATTTCATTTGTTTATTTATTAAACTTTTTTTTTTTAGAAATAAATATTAAATACGCAAAGGAAACAATTGAAGTTTGATTGTAATTTAATTACAGGATTTAGTTCTCAAAATAACTCTTATCTGATTTTGTCATCATTCTGATCTAAAAGAGAGATGAAAAAAAAAAAAAGATACAATCTTTTCAATAAATAATAATAAAATATCGTATTTTATAAGAGAATTTTAATAATACTTACAGAATAATTGTTCTTGAAAATATCCATCCCGTCTTGTTAATACTTTTCAGCTGAAATATTACGAATTTTGTCAGACCTTAAAATAATATTTTGATCACTGATGATACACTGCAATAACTCTGCTAGTAAATATTTTAAAAAACTATAATTTTTTTTAAATAAATGAAAAAATTAAAATTTCAATTGTTTATTTATTAAGCTTTTTATATTGTTAATTCGTTTTTTTCTTTTTAGAAATAAATATTAAATACGCAAAGGAAACAATTGATATATGGATGTAACTTAATAACAGGATTTTACTTCTGAAATTACTGTTTATCTGATTTTGTCATCATGGTTCTCAGTCAGAGAGAGAGGGAGAGAGAGAGAGAGAGAGAAACTGAAAAGCCTTTTTCAGTATTTTTAAATTATTTTATAATATATTTTTTAAGAGAATTTTGATAATACTCACGAAAAAATTGATCATGAAAATATCCACGCACATCTAGTTAATACCTTCAGCTGAAATATTAAGACATTTTTGTCTGCTAACATCTGGGAAAGAAATGCTCTGTGATAGAAAGGAAAAATTCCTTTTTACCTTTCCTCCCCCTTGTGTTGCTTGGAGGCATGTCATTAAAAGCAATAGAGCTTTTTCACTACGCGTCATCGTGTCGTCATTGTGATGTCATCGACGCGACGCCGCCATATTGGATAACAAGCAAACAGGTACTCGCTTTCTTCGCTATCAGTTCGCTACTCGCACCCGCTCTGGAATTCATTATACAATGTCTTTTTGCTGCATCTTAGGATGTTCTAATTTCTAGAGATAGATTAAAATATTTTTACAGAATACCTGTAGTCCAGAGGCACTAAGATAAGCTAATCTTCGAAATAACACAGAGGAGAAGAAGAGCTTGGCTCGCCGCGATTAAAGAGTTGTACTTCACAACTGCGACAGTATAAAATACTGGCGTGTCTACTCCAATCATTTCTTAAAATGAAATTCAATCTGGATACTACATACAGAAAACGCTTGTTTAATTAAATAAAGGCTGTTCGTCGTAATTTTCCTAAAGGAGTCTGGTGTATCAGAAATTGATGAAGTTCAGATTAGCGGCCCCCAATTTTCTCGGCTGACATCGATCAGCCTCATCGCGTTTATGCTCTGAATTTATTATCGTAACATATCTAATAAATATGTAAATGATTTATCATACTATGGAAGTTATATTTTAAGAAATTTATGTAGGAAAAAAAATCACGAAAATTCCATGAAGGTGTACGTTAAATGATGGGCGTCCATGCCGGCATAGCTCCCTAAACAGTAAATGGGGGCTATGCCAGTGGTCACCCGTTAGCCGAAGTTCATCGCCACGGAACTTTCGTGATTTTTTTCCTGCATATATTTCTTTAAATTTAATTTCTATAACACTATAAATCATTTACATATTAATTAGATATTCTACGATAATAAATTCAGAGCATAAACGCGACGGGGCTGTTCGATGTTAGCTGAGAAAATTAGAGGATGCTGCGCTGAACTTTTATCCTGAAATTTTACTTTTGGTGTCTCATTTATGACATACCTTGCTATAAACGAGTGTATTAACGTTAATTTGTTTGTAGCCGACTTCGAGGATCAGCCACACTAAAAATTCTTGTATGCATCGAGTGATTTGTTTGCGTGTGATCCGGCTGTGCTTGTGGACGACGTAGCTTGAAATTAAGATGAGATCCAACGAAGGCAAACTTCTTTTCTCTAAAGTAAACTCCTGATTTAATAGGGTATAAGGATCAATACTATCTTACTTACTTACTTACTTACTTTTCAAACCCGCTTATCCGTTAGGGTCGCGGGGGCAGCAGCCCTATGGAGGATCTCCAGCGATCGCGATCTTCCGCCATCAGGCGCATGTCCTCCCTGGTAATATCCAAGCGACTCGAACCCAGATTCTCCAGGTAGTCTAGCCACCTGGTTCTAGGCCGACCCCTTGGTCTCTTACCCACCGGCTTGGAAAATAACAACTGCCTAGGAAGACTAGTTTGCGGCATCCGAATCATGTGGCCATACCAGCGCAACTGAGACCTCTCAATGCGGAGAAGTAGCGGCTCAACACCTAAAGATTCCCTTTTTGTATTGCTGTACACTCTATCTAGTAGGGTAACACCTGCAACACCTCTCAGAAATCTCATTTCGGCCGCTTGTACCCGCGATCGCACTCTTTCGGTCATTACCCAAGCCTCATGACCATAGGTGAGAATGGGGACAAAGATGGATTTGAAGACGGAGAGCTTAGCTTTGTTACTCAGTTTTTTGTTCATATCTCAGTTGTGCATGGATTGGGAGATTCGTGTAATATGCTATCTTGCCATAGCGACTAGCGTGTGCGAAGTGTGCTTGTTATCCAAGATGGCTGACCTAGTTCTGCGTCCTGAGTTGCTAAGCAACCTAAACCCAGAATGCCTTACGCGGTCACGTGCTGTAAAAGCTCTATTGTCAGTTGACCTAAAAAGAGAGTTATGTGATCTAAAAGAGAGTGGGGGTCAGAGGAAAAAGTAAAGAAATGACATTTTCAGAAATATTATTATATTTCTTCCGGCTTAATACATTTATAAATATTCTAATAAGGTTGCTTAAAAAAAAAAATCATTGTCCGAAAATAATTAAATTTAGGATATCAGCATTATTACAGAAATTACTATATTACAAATAAAAAGAAAAAAAAAATGCTGTATTTAAATATTAAAAGAAATTATTGTTATTTGTTCTTATAAACAGTTAAGTAGTAATATTTATGTTTGTGACAATAATAAATTATTCTCCAGAGAGAAAGAGATCTTAGCAACAGCTCATCTAAAAAAAAAAACTTCGTCCCCTAATGATAATGAGTTCTCGGGCATTAATTTAATCATTACTTCCTTGATTAGAGGATGGGGGTGAAGAAGGTAATATTTCCAAAAATTTATAAAAAAAAAACAATTTTCAAATACATATTCTCCCGTTATCAATTTTTATTTCAAGATCGGGTTTAACAGTTTTTAAAATGACCACAAATTTTATTAAGGTAACATTTACTTATTTATTTATTTATTTATTTTATTTTCTCTGAGATTGTAAAATGACGTGATTGATAATCGAGGAAGTAATGGTAAAAAGGGCAATCGAATTCTAAAGAAGGATTAACACCGTTATCCATTGTTTAAGTCCTATAGAAATTTCGTTGCAGGAATCGCAGTGTTCATCAGAAGTGTACACAGTCTAGGAAAGTTGAAATATAAAAAAAAAATTTTATTGAAACTAATAAAAACTTGCAATAATGAAATTACTATTTATAAACCTCAGTGAAAAATAAATAAATGTTATCTTAATAAATTTGAAATCATTTAAAAAAAAAAAAGGTCCATGAAATAAATTCAAAATCTGAGAGTAGAATTGTTTTTATTCAGATACTTTTTAATTGCTTATATTGCCTATGTGCTCTCAGCGAAAATTTCAGTTTTATATTCTCTAAAAATCATAAACCTTAATAAATACATATATAAAATACAGAATAGAATCATTAGAATTGCTTTTTTTTTTTTTTAAGCAGATTTAATGACAGGTAATATTTATATTTTTAGCAATAATAAATTATTTTCTCATAGAGAAAGAGATCTTAGCATCTGCACATCTGGAATTTCATGACTGATCAATCATTATAAATATTTAACTTCCTCTATTTAATGTAAAGAATTAACTATAATTTAAAAATAAAGGATGCGGGCTTTTTGCTAAAGAAGACCTGAAGTTTTCTCCCTCTGCCCCTCCTCTTTCCAGTATTTCCTTTTTCTATTGATGATTTTTTTGAAATATATTAATTGATAGAAAAATATGATTGTTCTTTTTGAATTAGTTTTTTATTTCTGATTAATTTTTCCATGTGAATAATAAAAGGCAATATGTGAACTAAGTATAAAAAAATTTAATAGAAATTTGTATAAAGAATTAATATAAGTTTTAATGTAAAAAAATTAATTATATACATTTTTAATATATAAAATTAAAAAAATAATAAAACTGATTTATAAAAAAAAAAAACCAAACAAAAAAAAAACCCCGCATTAATGTTTTTCATATGATTCACAAGCTTTTGCTTGTTTCTTTAAAATTCGTATATGCTTTGTTTGTGTTATCTTCAGCTCTGCTTGTAAGAATAGATTTAAGGATATACATCCTCTTGCTCTAATGATGGATTCTGCATTTATTACTGGAACATCACAATGTAGAATATTTTGAACAATTTTTTTTGATCTTCATTGTTTGTAAAAAATAGTTTGAAACTTCCTAATAATTTTGTCACGACCGACACGCAATAAATATATGGTAAATAATTTTCTTCTTCTTCTTTGTTAGGAGTACAACATCTGTTTGTGGAATATTGTGATGCTTCTATTGGCCACCATGATGGTGTCCGGAAAAATATTTCTCCTGATAGGTGTTCATTGCAATGGCAAACATTAGAAAATGGATTTTTTTGATACACAATTGAGAGTCCTATGCTTCTTATGATTTTTTCATCACGACATCCCTGGAAAATAACTTCCATGAAGCAACCTCGTACTAAAAAAAAAAAAAAAAAATAATAATAATCCAAAAACAAAATAACAAATGTCATAAAAAAATAAAAATAATATTAAATATTTAAATTATGAAATCCAGAGTGAGACTCACTTTCCGCATTGTTAGCTGCAACAAGGCAAAGTTCTTCTAAAAATTTATTTTTAAATTGATCCATGATCTAAAGAACTAAATGATTGTTAAAGATATTGTAATATGATTGACAAATCTGTTAACTCAAGAAAAATGCTCATATTTATACCCTACTAAAGTTGATGGGATGATTTTTTTTCTTTTTTTTTTTTTATTGGGGTTAGCCTCAAGAAGAAAAAAATAAATGCGCTTAGATATTGCTTTTTAATGAGATAATGGCCTAACCAAAAAAGTTTACTACAAGGTCATCATCTTAAATTTCATCACAATCGACAAAACGAGGGAGTAAGGTGACAAAAAATTCTAAAGATGGATTTTAATTCCATTTTCCTTTTGATCAAGATCTATAGAAATTTTTAGAATTTCTCAGCTTGACTCTCACCAAACGGACAGAAGAAAGTGAATTTATTTTGATATATTTAATTTTTATTTCTTAAACAAACCGGATTTAATTCCATTTTTCCTTTGATTGAGATCTATAGAAATTTTTAAAATTTCACAGCTTGACTCTCAAGAACATTCAGTCTGAAGAAAGTGAATTTTGTTTTGATATAATTAATTTAATTTCTTAAGCATTACAATCACAGTAAACTTAAAAAAAAAAAAAAAAAAAAATAAAAAATGGTGAATGCCTTTTTTTTTTCCTGTCTGCTTTGTGGTCTCTCCCTTCCCCCATCCCCACCCATCCCCTTCCTCCTTGTTCTTTTCCCCTCTGTTCCCCTCGGGGTATGGGTGCCTTTTTTTTTTTGCCTCTCATCTGTTTTTGAAATGGGACACATTCAGCTGGTGGTGGTGCTGGTGGGACACATTTGAAATTTAATTACAACCTGTGCAATCTAGCAATGCAGTATTTGTGTGTTCCTGCAACTAGTGTACGTTCAGAAAGGTTAAATAATAATGATTATAAACTGGAGAAGCGTCTCCAAGCATAGGTAATGATTTTTCAATTGAAAAATGGAAGGAAAAATGCGATAGCCCAATTGGTAGAGGCATCGGCCATGATAGTCGAGGTTCCTGGTTCGAATCCGGGTCGCAGAATTTTTCCTTCCATTTTTCAATTGAAAAATCATTTCAGAAAGGTTATTTTCATAGGCAGGAAACGTATTAGGAAGGCAAAGATGCAGTATAATGCCAAAGCACCTGGAAAAATATGTAATTTTAAACGCCTTAAACTGTCTGAATTGTACGACTTGAAAAGATTTTAAATAAAGATTCATTTATGTCAACAATTTTTGCATTTTTTTTTTTAACGATAACAGCATATCTTTTCTTTTTTGTTGTAGGTTATTACATTATAAATTTAGGTAAATTTAATGGATAGTTTAGGTTAAAAGTGTACATTATAAACTTTAAATTATAAATTATTTTAAAGTTTATCATGGATTTTATTAAATTTTAAATATTTATAAACATCAATATTTATGTTTTCAAAACATCAATTGTTAACATCGAATGTCGATGTTTTAGCCATCGCACAGCCCTAGTACCCTAAATTGCCAATTTTTCACTATATATAAAAAAATATGTTTTATCCATGTGCATCACGGGAGGATTCTAACGCTTTCAAATCGTGTGCAGAAGACCAAAGCCGCTCCTGATTGGCCAATTCGAAGAGATCAAATGATGATTGGTTTCCAGTGGCCAAGACGTTCTCTCAACGGTCGGTGCTTCTCAACGCCAACTGGTGGAAACAACACGAAACAGTCACAAGATCAGCAGACGACGATGCACGAACAACACAGGAGTGGCTCCAAACAATGTGAACAGGAAATGCATTGTAAAAAGAACAAGACACAGCGGACAGGTGGGCTAAGCTTAAACGAGTGCAATAAATTTGTTATACAAACAAAACAGCAAATAGGTTCTATCACAATAGGCTCCGTGCGGAGTTAATATTTCTGACCTCAATTCCCTCTGGCGACAAAAATTAGCATTTTCTGAATGAGTTGTTTCCACTGCTTGTATACATCACTGCGTTCTAAACTGCATTTTTTGGTTTTCTTTTGGGTTTTGTCAGGGCTTTAAAGCCTCAAAAAATTTCTACTAGCCATTATATCCAGTATCTCGCAGCATGGAAGGGCAGGAACTTATTCAATAACTTACAAATTTAGTTACCAGATGGCGAAAAACGCCAATTTCAGTGCTGCCACTCGTTGTGTGCACGGTGCCTATACCTTCTTTCTGCATAGTATATCGTTATATATCGGTATATCGTTGTATATCGGTATATCGTTACCTTACTTCTAAAACCTCGTAAGTCTGAATTTTTCTGAAAATGAGGTTATACTTAAGTTTTGTTCATTATGGAAGCCTTCTTCGATGTAATGAAGCCTCGTAAGTCTAAGTTTACACGAATTATATAAAACGAAAAGAAGAAACCTCATATAGTGTAATATGCAATATCAAAGAAGTTTTTATGCTCTCCTGAAAAATTTGTTAAATTAGACTTAAGAGGTTTTAGAAGTAAGGTGATGATATGTTGATGATTCTTCCGAGAAGGCGCCACTGATTTTTATCTACGAAAAGTGCACAATTTTATCACCAGACGACAGTCATATATGTAATCTGTGCTATTGAGTTGTTAAGTTTATGGTTCAAGTCCAGGCCATGAAATTTTTTTTACTATTTTTCTCTATTTAATCATTTTTATCGGAGGTATGGCGTGAAAAAAATCCTCCAAAGACCCATTTTTGGTTTAAAATTAATTTAAGTTAATAATTTATTCCAAAAGCAGAAATCAATAATACACTGCAAATCCAAAATATTAATTTATTTATATGCATAATACATGTATGCACATTTCAGTACCTATGCTACCTTCTTCAGCATGTCTACTTTTAATATTATTAATTCCTACTTTTTAGTAACCTTCCACAGTTGTTTTTAAGATTTTGTTCACGTTTAATTCAATGCAATTTAAGAAAATTTTAGCCTATGAAAAGTGCACAATTCTGCCACTTCGTGTGCTATCAATTACATCTGCACGGAGCATATAATTAGAATTATAATTTGTTGATTTAAAAAATTTTCCAATATTTGGATGAGAGTAGCACATTCTTAATTGGAATAATCAGATTCTGGCAAAATACAGAGAGAGTCTGGAAGTTTCTTTTTTTTTTTTTCCAAGAAAAATTTTGCTTATTTTGTTCTTTTTTATGATATATTCCTGTTTCATCTTATTTGACATGAATAACCGCTAAATTCTTTGTTGATTATTTTTTTTGACACAGTTACTTCTGCTTTAGTTCGCAATTGCAGACCATTCAAGTTATGAACTAACCCACCCTCGTCTATGTTTGAAGAATCTTCATCAGAGTTTTTATTAGCTTCAGTTGGTTCAATTAAAAATTTTTCCACTGCTAAATCATCATTCGCTTCCATGATATCAATATCTCTTTGCAAAGTCAAATCGTTATATAAAAAGTAATACTTCAGATATTGTATGCACCTAGCGTGATTATATGAATACACTAATTTTGTTGCAGCAGCAGTTGTCAAATTTTCACTTCACCCTATGAAAGAAATGGAAATGGACAAAAGAAAATTATCCGCAATTGTTGTGAATATCAGCGTGCCAACACCTGAAAAATTACCTGAAGAATTCAATTCTATTATGTTGACAGGTGGACAAGAAAATGTTGTTGTTTATATAGCAGATTATATTGCGATCAAAATTCTTAGGGGCCATTCCTGTGAAAATTGCAAAGCTATGTTCCAACATCCAAGTAAAAAAATCACTAATGCCAATCAAACTTTTTTGCTTTGGAAAGAATATTATGGAAATTCTGGATTAATTAATTCACTCACTCTACCATCTGAGAAATGGGTTGACATGCTCAAAATATGGGAAGATGTCACTAATAAAAAAATTTTAAATATTCTACACTTGGAAAACATAAAACAGAGATTAATTGATTATTATATTCATTACAATTCGTTTGATTGGTTTAAAGGTTGTTCTGAGAAATTGATTTTGGGTCTAAACATATTTGCTGAAATCAAAATTTTCTCAACTGTGAAATGGTTCACTGAAAATACAATTAAAATTAACAAAACCAAGGAGCAAAAAAAAAAAAAAAAATGAAAAAACTAGCACATGTATGAACATGAGGGGGAGACACGGTAACCCCTTCCTAGCTGGCTTCAGGTACCATAGACGAATACGGGCCCCCAGCAGTAATTGTTTTAACCATAGACAACGGCCATTAGAGTAAATCTGTATCGCTACCATGTTTGACACGTGTTCCGCGTGTGGTACTACAACCCCTGGCAAAAATTATTCGAACACAGCATGCAAAATGTAAACAAACATTTTAGTTAATGATCAAGTGTAATCCTGATACTTCAGACAGAATATAATTATATAGTTTTATTACTTAATCATTTCTTAATGCAAATAAGAAAAATTGGATCATTTGAATAAAAAAATCAGCAGTTCACCCTCACTGAGGAAAAAATTATTAGAATACTCCTAGGTTAGGAAAAAAATATTCGAACACAATGAATAAGTTATGGAAAACATCAGTGGTAATAAACATCAATAATGTGTTGAACCTCCTTCAGCTTGTATTACTGCTGTATAGTTTGAACCAAATCTCTGCAATAATCAGAACTAATTTCACCCCAACTGTTACGAATTGCAGCTTTAAGTTCTTCTTTGTTTGTAGGGTTTTTTTCATTTACCAATTTTTTCAATTTCCACCACACGTTTTCTATTGGTGACAAATCTGGACTTTGTGCTGGCCATGGAAGTGTTTTAATGTCCTTGTTTTGTAGGTTAGTTTTGATTCTTGCAGTGCGGTGACAAGATGCATTATCGTCTTGAAAAAAGATCTGCTCATCTTCGAATTGATCTTCCACATATGGAATTAGGAAATTATCAAACACTTCTTCATAAACTTCTCCATTCACTTTTCCACGTATTATTGCTAGCTTTCCCAGTTCTTTCGGCGACATACATCCCCAAACCATGAAATAAGATGGAAATTTTTGACCCTCTCTTAAACACTGGTTATGAAACTTTTCTTCACTCCGTCTCCAAACAAAAATACCGTTATCATCTCCACAACCAAGATTAATACGGCTTTCGTCCGAAAATATCACCTTACTCCAGTCTTCTTCAGTACTTGTCTTGTGCTGTTTCGCCCACTCTAGCGTACTTGTCTGTTACGTTTTGTAAGTTGGGGCTTAACTTCCGCTTTGCTGAACTTGTATCCCATTTCGTTGAGTCGATTTCTGGCTGTTCTGTCACTCACACGCACGTTATACTTTATCCATTACTTATTCAGTTCCTTGGATGTACAGCTGTTTTTCTTGCAAATTTCCCTGAGTGACTGATCCTGGCGCTTGCTTGTACACCGTTTTCGACCTCTTCCAGTGCGATTTAATACTGTACCAGTCTCTCGAAACTTCTTCCACATGTAGTTAACAGTTGGAAGCACAGCACAACCAATACAGTTGGCAATGCCTCGTTGCGTTTTTCCTTCTTTTAACAAGCGGATTCTTTGTTTTTTGGTGTCATTGCACAGTTTTTTTCCACGACCCATTTCTTGATGCAGTGAATTGTGGAAAATCAGCGAAATTATTTATAACTAGTGTCACAAGATTAATAAGCAAATTTAGCAGTAGAGTAGACCAATAGAAAAATTTCAAGCGTAATCTGTTTCGCAGAATTGTCAAGTGTTTGAATATTTTTTTCCTAACCTAGGAGTGTTCTAATAATTTTTTCCTCAGTGGAGGTGAATGGCTGATTTTTTTAAAGCATTAAATTTTATTCAATTGATCCAATTTTTCTTATTTGCATTAAGAAATGATTAAGTAATAAAACTATATAATTATATTCTGTCAGAAGTATCAGGATTATACTTGATCATTAACTGAAATGTTTTGTTTACATTTTGCACGCTGTGTTCGAATAATTTTTGGCAGGGGTTGTATCAGTTCACGTGCACCATGTATAGAATGCCGAATACAGGCCCCCAGCAGTGTTCATCACTTGCCTCACACAACCCAGTTGTGCCTCAGAAAAGGCCTTGACATGCAATATGTATCCGAATTAGCCAAATTACTAACTACAACTAAAACTATGTACAAATGTGCCTTCAACACCAGGTGGGCATTCGGCAGCAGTCGCAGTACTCATCGAACTAAAATGCCTGCACAGACAAGTCAAGGAGAAATATTGTCACGTGAGGTTCCGATGACTGGGGCGTGAGGGACTAGGGAACTTACAAATTTCAGAGAAAGAAAAGATGGTTCTTTTTGTCAAATTGTTCCACGCAGAGTGTATTTAAGAAAAGTGTCACTCACCAAATTAACTTAATTAACGACTCCTAAACGAATTACTTTTAAACAAAAACTCATTTTACGTTAAATGAGATACAATTAAACCTTTAAAACAGAGTAACATTAATGCCTAAACTCCTTGAGCTTCATGTTCGAAAATATGCTCACACAAGCAGTGGCCATTATCTCTATGGCCCGGGAGCTTAAGCAAGAATACCAAAATATAATAAAAAAAAACAAAACAATATTTAAATTGACGAACAAATCATTTTCCACGAATACACGGGTAACTAGACCTTGTTGATAGCTGGTCAGATCTTCTAGGATAACTTATCAACGAAACTATACCAGCCTCCAACAAAGAACCCAACAAAACCACTGCTGACAATACGACGGCAACGCATCGACAGTAGACGAACACAACAATAATAAATTCGCATGAAAACATTATCCCTTTTAATTCACTAACAGTATATTTATACATTAAATTTCATCAAAAAAAAACCCACAAGACTAACATAAAATAGCATACACAACACATGAACGCTAGCACCCATGTGATGCTCAACTGTGACAAAAGAGCAACATTTTTAGATGCTCTGTTTTCGCCGGACTCATGCGACACCCAAACTGACATGGAATGTCACAGAAAAATGATGGTATTAGAAGTAATAAAGACCATACTACAAAGAAGAAGCCCGAAGCGAGTCTAGCAGAAAGTGGAACCTTGGCTTCTTGGCATGAATGCTTTGGACATGCAAATGTTGACACCATTAAGAAAATAGCCAAAGATGAAGCTGTTTGGGATTTGGGACAACCAGTAGGAGATTTATTGACGTGTGGATTGTCACATTGCAAAATCAACTAAGGCCAGCCATGCATTTGAAAAAGAGGAGATCGACCAGGTACTTGGAATTAGTTCACAGCGATGTGTGGGGCCCGGCGCCAACAAAGTCTCATGGTGGAACTTCGTATTTCATCTCGTTCGTAGATGATTTCAGCCGCCATGTGTCAGTGTACACCATGGAAAACAAGAGCGATGTCTTGAAATGGTTGCAGCAAGATCGAATCTACAGTGAACGCCAGCTTGGTTTATCGATCCTCTGCCTTTGAAGAGGGATTGGGAAAACTTGGCGTCAAACATGAATGAACTAGCAAAAACTAGACCCCACCGCTTTTCCACAAAAAGGTTTATTCATGGTGAATAAACCTTGTTGTGGAACAGCGGCGGTGTCTTTTTTTGCTGATTTTATATCCACAGGTAATCTGGTTACTTTTTTTTTCTTTATATGAACGAACTACTCACCCAAATGAATGGTGTTGCCGAACGTCTCTACCGGATGCTTTTTGAAGGAGTTAAAACATTGTTGCAGGCTTCCAGAGTACCTCATTGTTATTGGGGAGAATTGCTGAAAATGACTGCATATTTAAGGAACCAAACGGCGAGTAAGGGTGTTAGAGGCAGCATTCCAGAAGAATTGTGGACTGGATGGAAACCAACTGTAATTCATTTGAAGCGGATCAGATGCCTACCATTCTGTCCTCTAGAAAAACAGAAGCGCACCAAATTGGAGGGAAGGGTTTGCCTTGGCGTTCTTCTTGGCTATGCTTTCCATACAAGAGGTTATCGAATTTGGCTTCTGGATGACAATAGTGTCAAGGAATCGACACATGTCAAGTTTGATGAGAGCAGACTTGGAATGGAGGTGCTTTGCAATACAAAGAAGCAGTATGTAGAACATAATTGGAATCTGATTTCAGATTACAGAGATGAACCAGATGCTTCTTCGGATGCTGATGGTGATTTCGAGGAAGATGTCCAGAAAAACGATCCCTCTGAGACTGTTGTCAAGGAGTTGGAGTCGCCAATTCCATCCATATCAGCCTTGCCTCCAACAGTGAAGATCAGCGATTCTTCACATTCCAAGTCCGATCATACAGAGGTTGAGTCAAAAGTAGTGTCGAACATCGTGCAAACTATTGAATGGGCACCAGACAGGAACCACTCATTGCTAATCTTCAAAGTAAAGTCCATCATGCTCGATGGTCTTCATCCAACGATCAGCCAGTTGGCGAATGCCATCGCTAAATTACTCCTCCGGTTTCTGGGCGAAAAAGTCACGCACGGCGTCTTCAACCTCACTGACATTGGCAAAGTGCCGTCCATGCAGGAAGTGCGTCATGGACCGGAAGAGATGGTAGTCGGAAGGTGTCGGGGCTGTATGCTGGATGTGGCAGAACCTCGATTTTTTCCAGCAGTTGATGACACACCTTCACCCGTTGTTGTACCTGTGCGGGCGTCAGCTCGTGGGGCACAACTTGGCAATACCTGTTGACCTTCCCCATGGGGTGCAAATGTCGAATCACACTCGATTGTGATGTCCCGATGTCTACGGGTGGCGCTGTTTGGGTTGGTTTCCACTTGTTGCCGTAGGGCTGCGTCATCTACTTCTTTGGGTCTTCCGCTCCTTGACACATCTTCCAGGCCCATGCTCCAGACAAAAAGCTGGAGAATCACAGTCGTGCTGTCCATTCATTGGTCACACCCTGACCTTTCACCCTGCAAATTTCGGCAGCTGCTACTCATGCGCTGGTTGCCTTTTTCCAATAGTGATGAAGGAGCCCATGTATCACCAATTTTCTGCCATGTTTTTTACACTGGCTGATGCAGGTGGCACAATGTCTAAGCCATTCAAATTCGTTCTGGCTTCTCTTCCCACTCTTTACTCTTAATAAATGGCGATATACCCTTGTGGTAAATGGTCTTCACCCAGAATTCGTCAAACGCCCCCCCTCCTGATTCGGACACTACTTTTGACTCAACCTCTGTAGTTTAAATAAAAAGCGAATTGATGAGTGGGAAAGAAATGTTGTTGAACAGATGTCTGGTGCATCTGCAGGACGTCATGATATTTATTATGTTTGTGGATCCACGAGATGTTGAAAATTACTACCGATCCAACAACAAGTTTTATGATCCATCACAGTTTGACTTCAGTACAAAGAACTTGACTGGGACTGTTGCGTTTAATCGAGGTAGAAGAGCGATGGCCCTAAGAATTCATCAGATACTGAACGACCAGAAGCAAATTGTGTAGAAGTTAAAATATCGTCTTCATATAAGGATGCTCTTGAATCTCCACAATCTTCTTCCTAGCAGTCAGCGATGAGTGAAGAAATTGAAGCTTTGAAACAGCGGGGAGTCTTTGAAGAAGTTGAGCAACCAGAAGATGTGAAACTAGTTGGATCTCACTGCTAGTTTGCTTGAAATTCTTCAGTAATCATCCAAAGAATATTGCAAGATATCGAGCATTTCTGGTGGCGCAAGGTTTCAGTCAACGACCAGGAATATATTTCTACGAGACCTACAGCCTTGTAATCAGTTTCACCTTGGTTGTTGTATTCTTCATCGTATTGTGTGCCACCTGCATCTGGATGTCATGTGTGCATATTTGTATGGAGATTTGGATGTTGATATCTATTTGCAGCCAGCCCCTGGATATGTTCCAAAACAACCTTCTATTGTGTGGAAACTGAAGAAAGCATTTTATGGTCTCCTTCAGTCTGGTCGACAATGGTACAGACAACTGGATTCAGCTTTTTGAAAGTTAGGTATATACTTGCAACTACAAGCAAGAAATTGTGTATACTTGTATGGAAGCCAAGCAGTTGTGATGGTATATGTTGATGATTGTGCTGTGTTCGCAGAATCTCAATCTGATTTAGAGGCTGTATTCGATCGAATTGCTAGTGCCTACAAAATCAAGAATCTTGGACATTTGAGGAATTTCCTGTATGCTGAGTTTATAGAAGATGAAGATGGTGTATACTGGATGCACCACCATCAGTACATTGAGAAACTCTTAAATAAGTTCCCGTAAGCAAAAGGGATTCCAGTCTACATCCCATTGAAGGTTGGAATGGAATTTAGTCGGCGAGATTGTCCAACTGATGATGCCAGCACTAGTAAGATTGTTAGTAACTTTATATAATATTCTACAAGTTTATATTTATTTCGTACAAAAAGAAAATAAGAGAAAGAATATAATAATAATAATATTTATTGTACATTAATATATTGTATTTTTAAATTATATCTCATGAATGTTTTAAACTAAATAATAATTAATTACATTATACATTTACTTATGTTAACAATGAGTAAGTGTTCACAAGAATAATTAATTACGTGAACACATTGTTGTAGATAGAATGATACAGAAGCGAAAAAGACTTCATTCACGATGGAAGTGACAATATGTACTTCCAGTATATTATATGATAAAATTTTGTAATCCATATATTTACATTAAACTTTTATATAAAACTTCAAATAGAAATCTCCTGCCTATTCATTTATAAAAAGTCATGCAGAACCTGAAGTAATTTACCACGTCGAAACCTATTGATGCCGACATAGGCCCAACCACGAGAACATGTTCTTTTTTCAACCTTCCCAGTAGGCCTACCCGTTGCAATAAAGTTCCTGATTCAATAGATTTTTGAACCATCGCTCTGCAGACACCAACAAAAATCGGTTATGGGCCAATATACCTAGATATCCACTACTACAACTTTTATTCAGCGGAAGCTTGCTGGGCCTAAACGAAAAATTAAAAACAAAAGAACAGTTCATTCGATTGGGGCTGCACTAAGAAAAGAAAATTAAGCATGGATGAAGCAACTACAAATGACATTTCCGAAGTTGAACTTTTATAATTATAACACCTGGAAAAAAGACATGAAAGTCTTATTAATGGACAAGGGGTGCTGGAGTTTCATCACTGACGAATTGAAAATCTCTCCGGATCAACTCGTAACGGAAAAAGAAAAAACAGAAGTTTCAACTCCGAAAAGACAAGGCCTATACGACAATATACTAGGGAATCAAGAGTGACATCAGACCACTCATATCAGACACCACAGACGGTAAAGAAGCGTGGAAAATTCTCCAAGACAACTTCGAGCCAAAATCAAGAGCGAGACTCGCCTGCCTTGTTGATGAATTCTTCGAACTACGTTATCATCCCGAAAATGAAATAATAGGCTTATATTGTCAACGACTAAAAGAAAAAAACGAAACAAATCAAAGACGCAGGATTTGAAATCCCGGAAACTCTAATATGCTTTCAACTGATCAGACGACTCCCTAAAGAATACGATAACCTGGTCCAAATCATTTATAGACTCCCCGACAAAGAATTTAACTTCTGAAACCTGGAGGATCAACTGATAGCGGAATCTGACCAAATAAACCAAAAGAAAAAAGATGACGAATCCAGAGAAACCAATGCGTTCAACGTAAACGAAAAAAAGATGTTTTCCAAACCAAATTATGGATCCTCATCATACCCATCTAAGAAGAAGGCCAACATGCGATCTTCTAACGAATCAACGCCAGAGCCATCTAGACGAAGCCAACTTCAGAGACAGAAAACCTGCACGTATTGTAAAAAAATTGGTCACTTACGAAGAGATTGTTACAAACTACCCGAAGAGGAGAAAAAAACCCATAGAAGACATACTGACGATGAATACAAGCCACTAAAAGCAGGAAATAACATTTCGTACACTGAACTCGTAAGTGAAAATGTAATTCTTAATAGTGAATTTTGTGACAAAAATAAGGTAAGAAATATCTTATCATACTGGTTAATAGACAGTGCAGCAACTTCACATTTCTGTAATGATAAAAGTTTCTTTAAAAGCTTTAAATCAATTTCACCAACTAAAGTGTTAATAGGGGATAAAGATTCTAGCTGTGAGATAATTGGCATTGGTGATGTAGTTTTATATGTTAAGGATAAAAGAAAACGTAATGTAAAAATGACACTTAAAAATGTTCTTTATGCACCAAATATGGGCAAAAATTTAATTGGAGGAGCAAATATAGATACAGCAGGGTATAAGGTTTATATGGTATAAAAATAAAATGAAAATTTTCCGTCCAGATGGGACATATTTTCTTACAGTGCATAGAAAAATAAATTATATGTTTTAGAAAAAAAAATAAAAATAAATTATATGTAGATCATAATCAGAAAAATGATCAATATGCACTCAATACAAATGTAGATATTAAGTTAATTCATAGAAGAATGTCTCATATAAATATACCCCTTATTAAGAATATGAATAAGACTAATTGTGTTTATGAAATTGAAAATTTAAAAGGTAAATTAAACAATTGTAATAATTGTAGAATTAGCAAGTCTACAAGAACTTCCTTAAAAAGGATTATGTAAAACTAACGAAAAGACCATTAGAAAAAATTCATATGGATGTATGGGGGCCAGCTCCTTGTAAATCTCATGGAGGTAGTTCATATTTTTTATCTATGATAGATAACTACACAAGAATGGTGCATGTCTATACTATAAAATATAAAAATGAGGTATTTAGCTGTTTCAAATCTTATCTCAAAAAAGTAGAAAGACAATTAGGAACAAAAATTAAGTCTATTAGGACAGATAACGGATTAGAATTTTGTAACCATGAATTTGGAAATTATTTAAATAATCTAGGCATTAAACATGAAAGAACCTCTGTATATACACTGGAACAAAACGGTATAGCCGAAAGATTCAGTCGTACGCTATTAGATGGTGTAAGATCAGTGTTAACAGATAGTCGACTACAACCACAATTTTGGGCAGAAGCTCTGCATGCATTCGTACATATTAGAAATAGATGTCCTCACAAATTAGATAATAATATTACTCCTCATGAACTACGGTTCGGTAGGAAACCATCCATTAGACATCTAAGAATATTTGGTTCATTGGTTTATGTACACATCCCAAAAATTAAACGAGATAAATTAAGTCCTAGAGCGACTGAAGGTATTTTAATAGGTTATGCATTAAATACTGAAGGATATAGAATATGGATACCTAAAAGTAAAAAGGTAATTGAAAATATACATGTAAAGATAGATGAAACTAAAAAAGGTGTAAATTGTTTAATACAAAATGCAAGGAAATATAATTATATCAATTTCAAAATGGAAGATATAGATTTAGAAAGTAGTGATGAAGAATCAATAGTTGATGATGATGAAATGTGTTCTAAAGAAATAGATCATAAAATAAAGGAAGTAGAAAAGTTAGATATAGATGAATGGAGAAGAGAAGAAGTAGAGAGAAAAAATAAATCTCGAATTGATGTTTATTATTACCCACCTACTGATGAAAGATTACGTTCACTCAATGATATAGAAAAGTATTGTAAAATGAAAAATATTAATTTTGATATAAATTTATTTTCCTTTAAAGCAAAAACAAAAACTTCAGACAAAAATAATGATAATTTTGAAGAAATAGAAGAAAACTATTTTGATTGTGATATTTGTAATGATGAAGTATATAACATACCTATGAATTATAATGAAACTAAAAAATCAAAACAAAGTAAACATTGGGATAATGCAATGAAAGAGGAAATTTCAATGATGGAACAAAGAAAAGTTTGGGAATTGGTAGAACCTCCAAAAACAGGAAAAATAATAGGAAATAAATGGGTATATGTAATAAAAAAGGACGATAAAGGCAATGTTAAAAGATATAAGGCACGTTTAGTAGCACAAGGCTATAAACAAAAACAGGGAATAGATTATGGAGAGACATTTTCTCCAGTGGTAAACTTTTCCATTGTAAGATTTTTATTTATCTTACTAGTAACTATTTTATCATGGAATCACATTCAAATTGATGTGAAGTCAGCATATTTGTATGGCAATTTAAATGATATAATTTATATGAGACAACCTATAGGATTTGAAGTAAAAGGTCAAGAACATAAAGTTTGTTTATTAAAGAAATCTATATAAGGTTTGCATCAAAGCTGGCGAGAATGGAATATGGAACTAAATAATATTTTAATAAGTCTTGGATTTAAAAATTTAAATTGGTGTAATTGTGTTCACCAATGGAAAAACAAAGCTGTTTTAATTGTATATGTAGATGACATAGTCATATTTGCTGAAAAAGACTATATTTTATCCAAACTAGTCTCCTTAATTAAACAAAAGATAGAAATACAAGAATTAGGTGAAACCACATTTTTATTAGGAGTTAATTTTGAAAAAACAAACAATAATTGGTATTTACATCAGAAAACTTATATTGAGAAATTACAAAACAGGTTAAAAGAATTATACGTTTCAAAAGTTAATCTACCATTAAAAATAGGATATAATATTCCTAAGAAAGTAAATGAAAAAGATATTATTGAAACTAAACAAATGAAAAAATACCCTACATTTCTACATCTTTTTATATACTTTGGGGACAATGCATACAGGTAATATAAATTATTGTATATACCGTATAATTATCAATAATGTATATTATTATTCAATAAAAATTGACTTAGTTTATTGTGTAATGAACTGGACAGTGTACCGTATTTTCGCGAATATATCCTGCACCCCTGTATACCCGGCACCCTTAGATACCCCGCGAAATTTCAATTTTATGTAAAAAATATTTTGGAAATCCCGCACCCCGGTATACCCTGCGGAGTATCCAATATGCAGGGCTCAAAAAAACTTCGAGTTAATACAAGTGGCGCAGAATTAATCATCCAATTTTGTTTTTGTATAACTTCTTTACTAAATAAATAAAAAAGATTTTGAGTGATGGAAATCTTTATTAGGACCTTTACAATTTTTTCTGTTAAGTGGAAAAGATGACATCCGTCAAGTGGCTGCCACCAGTGTTGATATACATTTGTACTCGTTTTATCGCATTTTCCATGACTTTCCACAAGATTTCCGGTGATAACTGTTCGCATTCCTGTCGAATATTCTCTTTAAGGGCTGCGATTGTCTGAGGCTTGTTGGCATAAACTCGCGACTTCAAGTAGCCCCAAAGTAAGAAGTCTGGGGCGGTTAAATCGGGCGATCTTGCTGGCCATGCCAAATCACCAAAACGGGAGATTATGCGACCAGGAAACGCATCCTTCACAATATCCAATGTGGCTCGTGCTGTGTGTGCGGTTAAAACGTCTTGTTGAAACCACATGTTCACCAAGCGCTGCTCCTCCAATTCCGGCAGTAAGAAGTCGTTTATCATGGCCCTGTAGCGTTTGCCAGTAACGGTTTCCGTATTGCCAATGGCGTCCTCAAAAAAAAAAGGCCCGTTCCATTGCTTGTCTGTTGTATTCTGCAGCTGTCTAGTTCACAAATGTCAAATATGGTTGACGTACGATGCCATTTGCAATAATTGCACCATCTTCCGATAGAATGATTAATTTTGCGCCACCCTGTATTACTTAAAGCAGAAAATTAATAAGTATAATTAATTATTTCAAACACAAAACTCATAAAAATTGTATTGAAAGTATAAAAAATGAGAAATGGAAGAGTAGTTTATTTTGCAGGAAAAGAAAAATGGGGCAGGAAATTCAACACAAAAGTTAGCAGATGAATCCAGGAAATTGAAATAAGCAAACTAGCATCTCTTTATACATGTAAACTATGAGCCCCAGAAGGGCTGTGATTGGTTGTTATTAGAAGCCAGGAAACATGAGCCAGTGGAAACGCAGTCATGATAGTAAAGATAGCTTCATGATTTATGATTTTTATAGTAATAGGATATTTTAATTACGAAAAAATTTAAAGATACAACTTCATAAAGTAAATATAAATTAAAGGTATTTAGTAATCAAAGATATTTTAATTTTTATTTTAAATAAACAACACATTATATACTGCATTCAGAAATAAAATTATTTTTATTATTATTTAATATTAAAAATTCTGTATTTTATGAATACAAAAATTCCACTTATTTCACAAAGTTTTTCACATCAAATATACAATTATGTAGTAAAGAATTGTTGGCAAAAACAAAATAAAGGAAAGCAAACATCTTCACGTAAATAATAGAAAGGATTTAAAAGCTTTTATATTAAGCTTTAAACAAAGTTTCATAAATAAATAAAGAATGGTCTTTGAGGATTTTTACATGCCAAACCACAGATGTTTAAATTATTGATTGAAATAAAAAAGAGATCCAGGCTGTGGAATTTTCTTTCCTATTTTCATCAGTTCTTAAAGCAATGAACAACACATTGTGTATTGCATTGAGGCTTAAAATTAGAAACTTAAAATTCCGATTCATTATCGCATGATTCTTCAAAAAGTTTCTTAATACAGTACAAACTGTACAGATGGTGGTTTATTAAAAAAATATAATAAAAGGTCATTTCATTTTGAAAAAGGCAAAAATACAGTAGTTTACATGAATTTTTATTGTATGTTCATTTTTTGAAATTATTACGGTATATATTATGTATTCATGCATTAAGTACTGTAATAAATATTCATTTGAACTTTAAAAAACGTTCTTGGACAATTTTAGGAGATATGGTGTCGCCATCTTGTTTTTGAGAATTCACTTTTGCATTAGCTTTTGGAGATGAAAAAATGAAAAAAAAAGGAATTAATGTACTGTATACTGTATATACTACATAATGTACTGCAATATGCAAGTATATTAAGTATTATATGCTAATTTCATTTGAAACTCTTCAGATCGAGGTTCGTTTACCCCCCCCCCCCCCCAGTTAGGTCATGGCAATGGAAAATTGGATAGGAGATGGATTTTACAGTAAATCAATTAAACAGTATATACAATGTACAGTTCATTATACTGTGACACCCCCCCCCCCTTAATTATATATGCATGATGACCCAATAACCCATTGTTACTGTGTCGGAAGGCGTTCATCAACTGAGTTCGGAACTGATACCGGAGGAGTGAAATATCGTGAATAAGAATACACAAATCAACCAGGCAAAGTAAAAAAAACACAAGCAATGATTTATTTTAACCTTATCAGCTCGATACAATTATAGTCCAAATCAAACATTACTTTTACAGTACATTAAATTGCACTAATGTTAGTTTACGACCGATTGTGTAATCACCAGCAAATAGCGATACACTAAAGGGGCCCCTTAGATATTGCGCTACTGCTCCATAACCGCCACCAGGCACGCGGAACGCATGCAGTTCCTCACAATACAATACGAAAACAAAGGTCTAGATCAGTCATCATTAACTAAGAATACACTTAACAAAGGCATCGGACTTAAGGCAATAATTCAAATGTAAGTGTGCTTATGAGTCTCAATACTACGGGTCTGCCACGGGCATCATCCACTTAATAGCTATGGCGTAACGCCGGAGAGCGTCACGTGATTCTTTTGAATTAGTCAACTCGTTGAGAGACACTGGGAGAACCACAGAAACCCCGCCAATGATTCCCGCGCAGTTAGCTACCGGATAGCAAGAGCACTCAGTGCAATGCTTATTGAATGAATTCCCCTTGTCTCTTATTAATAAGAGAGAGAAGCAGGGGATCCACAGCGAAGTTGCACTACTAATTTATTATTGCTACTTCAGACCAACGGCCCTCTGCTTGGAAGCATTCCTTAAGACTATTTCAGCTTTCATAAACAAGGTGGGCTACAATACTATACACATAAGCAGTCGTATAGCATAAGCTAACATTTTCCATATTCTTTTATAACCCAAACAGTGTCATGTCCAGGAAAACAAATGCTCCTCATGCACTATAAGTGATATGCTGATTAACAGCGGCACACGTCTCTCTTCCCGTAGTTCGTATATATCTCACGTCAGTGTTCTAGTAAATCTTCGCGTCGTCCACAGTCAACGAAATAAAATAAAGGAAAGCAACTCACCAATAGTTGTCATCAATCATGGAATACTGCAGAATTTGAATGCTGGATCGGAATAAATACTTGCAATCAACATCAGCTTCTCCATCGGGATAATTATATGACAACGCACATCGAACGTTACCCATGAACATTTCACACTGCATCTGAAATACTCGAAACTACGTCTTATATATGTCAGCACAAGGAAAAATTATAGTAACTTATCCTCTGTTGCCATATGAAACTTATTCATGAAACTTATCTTTGCAGGTGATGGTAAAACAAATCGAATGTTGGACGATCTTGTTCTCAGACGCCATCATAAACAAAAAAAACAAAAACATCTGTCTTCAGACAATATAACGACGTCCGTCCCTGATGAACTTTATTTCCAAAAAAAAAAACAAACTTGAATTTTCTCTTACAAACGAGCAACACGTACCCAACAATTAAGGGATGCCTAGGATCTCATCTTTCTAGAATTTCTCGCTTACAACAATAATAAGTGTCAACAATAAGTCACTCTGTTACGTTTCTCTACTGACGCAACCGGATCGGAATTAATACATTAACATTCAACAATTAAACACAAAAAACAAAAATAATACCCTTTAAAACAAACATATTTCCTAAAACAAAATATACCACATCAGGAATATCGAGCTGATAACTATTTTAGCTATATTCTCTTAAACAAATTATTAATTAATTACACGGAATTAAAATCTATTTTAAGTAAAAAAAAAAAAAAAAAAAAAAAAAAAAATTAAACTATATATTTCTCAATAGTACCCAGAACAATATTACCCAATAAACAACGTGACTTGTCACAATACAGTACATTATATACTGTGATGTATGCATGTAGTTTCTCAAAACTGCATTTACATTAAAGTTGAATTTTCTAAATTATTATAGTACATGGGATCTGGTCATTTGCCCCAACAACATTTTCGACCAGGAAAGTTCTATCTCCTAAAACTGTCCAAGAACGTTTATTAAACTTCAAATGAATATTTATTACAGTACTTTAATTCATGAATATATATTATGTACTGTAATAATTTCTAAAAATGAACATACATTAAAAATTCATGTTGTAGTGACCCCCGCCCCAGCAGTGTATGATATTGATACAACTAGTAGCAAAAAAATTGCGGTGAGGTGGCGTGGTGCTAGTGTTCGGGACCAAACTAATTGATGTGGGATCTGACAACGTGGTAGAAGTTCATTACAATATCTTCTATTTATCATATTCCTTTACAACAATAATCATAAATTCTCAACATAAGCGATGTATTACCAAATTCAGGGGCGCCTTCACAAACTACATTACTAAAACCATGCATCAAATTGAGGCATTGTTCATCTCAGACTTCGAACTAGCATCGTACAGGAGTGAAAACCATAAATGCAACAGAGGGCTTCAGCTCAAGCATGGCTGGGGAGGTACATGATACCAGAGACGTTAATCTGCATCTAAGACACTGTGCCCCCGAAATGTGTTCCTACAGTGTACGCTCTAACGCGCACCGCACCTCCTTTATGGTCAGCTAGGGGTAAGGTGCTGTAACCCCTCTTGGTAGGCACAGCGACCTTACTCCCAGCGTCCTCCGGCAAGCAGCCGACTCCTCACACAAAGCTCCGTGCGAAAACGGGCAATCGAGCGGTGACTAGTGGAGACCTTGGCACTCGATTCCCTCTACCTGCCAGTGCGTTACTCCCTCGTGCGAACTGCCCACGCCTGTATGAATTAACTCATACTCTTAATAACTAAAAAAAGAGATTGCAGAGCTTAGCATAACGTCTAAACGCATTTAAATTCAACGTCTACGATGATGTTAAACAGTTAACGAGCGTTTCCTAATCTTGCGCGGAGCACAGCACTACGTAAAACATGAGTCTCGCTTTGAATCAGTGCCATCGGCAGGAGGATCGGCAGCGCGCCGATATAAAAACTCTTTTCCGAGTGTCCTTGCGCGCTAGGGCGGAATAAATAAAGAAAATCAGTCACTCACCAAAATTATGTTGTCATCATCAATTGCGGACGACTGTTCTTATTAATCAACCTCTCATTTGCCAACAATCGGGTATTTACAAACTTTTCATTCCAATTAGGCGTCATCACGAGTCAACTTTCCAGCGTAACATGAGCAATCATGGACAAAACTTCAAAAATTACAAGGCCAAAATGGCAAAATAAATCATACTTCTCTTTGATTTATATTGTAATTTACTTCACTAGAAAGGATAAACATTTTAGGCCTCGCGAACGTAGCATTCGAACATGGCTTTCAACATCCCGCTACGAAAGACATGTCCGCTTGCCTCAAGAAAAATCGAAGGAAAAAAACCCAGAAACAAACAAAAACCTTTGTCCAACAAACAAAACAAACACGGAACATTATGAAACAATATTATTACAATGACGATAAAACTCAACAATTCATTACTAAAATCCAAGCGCGTTTTCGCGAACGATCTCAACAGCCGCTCGTAACGACAATACACCCATTACAACACAACACAACACGCTCAAAAAACAAAACACTCAACAAGGAACATATTTTACTTATTATAACAAGCAAATTTTTATTACAGTAGAACCTCGTTTTTACGAACTCTCATTTTACGAAATCTCGCATTTTACGAAGTAATTCTTAAATCCCGACCCCCTCCTGTTAATTTCCATATAATAAACTTTAAATTTTACGAAGTGTTTTTACGACGAAATTCGGATTTTATGAAGTTAGAAGTTGTAATTGGTAGTAAAAAATTTTACTAAAGTGAAAATTTTTTGCGTGAGCGGCCTAGTTGTATTTTTTCGTCTGGTTACGTTTTGTTCATTTGGGGTGTGTTTCGATAGACTCACGGACCTAACGAGAGCTAACTTGTGTTAACTAAAGCCAGTGAGCTAATGTAAGTATCGCGGCGATCATGCTATCGAAACGCTACGGGGAGGTATCTTTGTTCAGGCGCTGTTTCACTTTCGGTTTTCGCTCTTTCTTCCTGCGCTGTATCCAAGATTTCTTGTTTATTACTGTTTATTTCTTGTTTAATTCCAACACTAACTGTAATTTACTGTTAACGTTGTTGAAAGTAGACATCGACATGTTATATATCGCGTTATGGCTCCGCGAATACCACGAAACCCGATCTACCCATACAGGATCGAAACGGGCTGTCGCCATCTTTAAACAAGCTGGATCATTCTCACAAAGCTGTACCACAGATTACCGAGTAGACAGATACGACATTAGAGGGTGTAAGCAGTTGCGCTTGGCATGCAGCAATCCTGGTGAAAAAGAGGGGAACTATGTTTTCCTGTCATGGAAATTCCATGGGAACTACGTTTCGTATGCTTTCCAGTTTTGTTTTTTTTTATGAAAATTTTTACATTTTTCGCTTGCACAATCTCTCAATAGTTTTAAATAAAGTGGTTTTTTTTTTCAATATAACATATTTTCTCTACATTTTTTTTCTTATTTAAATTGAAAAACAACTTCCAAAAAAACTAAATTTGAAGCAGCTAGTTGTATTGATAAAAGATTTATTCACATAATGTTTGATAATTATAAATCTTATGTACATTTTACTTGATAAATCTTAAAAAATTAATAATAAAAAAGATTATTATTATTATTATTATTATTATTATTATTAATATTATTCACCAGGGGGCCGGAGAGGCTGGTCGTCCATAACATCGCTCCTCTTTCATGGCAAATAAGAAGAAGCAGGGAGTTTCAGGAATATGTGCTAGTTGTAATTTAAACATATATGGTAAACAGCCCAAGATAATATGTGGAATCTGTGCTGGAATTTATCATGCATCTTGTGTGAATGTTGAAAAGCGGCAAATTCAACGGCTTGCTGGTAAATGGACTTGCCCAAACTGTGAAGGTGAGTCCACTAGTAAATCTTTCAACCGGAGGGATTCAAATGAGCTGAGTGATCAATCTTTTTCCTCAGTTCATTCATTAATTGCTAATAAAAGTAGAAATGAGAGTTCTAAGCAAGAGAGGATTGAAACATCAAATTTGTCTTTAGTTTTAGAGGCGGTTGAAAAACTGATAAACATGGTTAATGATTTTATCAAAACTAACAACGATATATTGAGTCAGAATAGGGCTTCGCATTTGAAAATCGAAAAGCTGTTAAATGTATTTTCTCCATCTGAGGGT
Organism: Rhysida immarginata; assembly: GCA_023313115.1. NCBI lineage: Eukaryota > Metazoa > Arthropoda > Chilopoda > Scolopendromorpha > Scolopendridae > Rhysida > Rhysida immarginata. Next base: position 419,282 of record JAHWFO010002267.1, read on the forward strand.
TCAAAATCCGTTACAGCTGAAGTGCGTCCTTCTCCATCGTTTGTGGACGCGGCGGATATGGCTTCTGCGACTGTTATGCGCCCCCCCCTCTCGTTTGGAGTTCCGGAATGATTTTACGGATGTTGTACCGAATAGATGCTTTTTGGATCAACCTACTTCTAAACCCTCAACAGTCAACTCAGATTTGCGTAGGAAAAAAGTTATGACTTTGGGAATGCTAAGGAATCTATACTTAAAGCGCGTAACAATTCAGCTTTTCACGGTTCGATTGTTAAGCTTTTTGTTTCCCGCTTAGCTCCTGATACAAATGTTTCTCAAGTAAAAGCTGTTATTGCGGACATAATTAGCCCAGAGAGCATCGTTGAATGTCACAGACTTAAAACCCGTTACAACTCCTATTCTTCATTTTATTTAGCAGCCAAAAAGCAAGTTTCTCAACAGCTATTTAATCCAGATTTATGGCCTACCGGTACTTTCATCTCTCAGTTTTTTGGTCAACTACATAAGAATCAGATTTATGGCGTGGAGGACTTCGTGCCCTCACCTAAAATTGATGATTGAAATTTTGTATCAAAACGTTCGCGGTCTTAGAACTAAGATTGCCCAAGTTTTTAAATTTACATCGCTTAATAAAACTTTGGTCTATTCTTTCACGGAAACGTGGCTAAACTCTACAATAATCAATAATATGTTATTTAATGACTCGTATGCAGTTTATAGGACCGACCGGACGAATGCGAAAAGAGGTGGGGGTGTCTTAATTGCTGTGCCCAATTGTATAGCCTCCGAAGAGATTAAATTTAGCTCATCTGTGACATCGATAGATGTAGTTGGTGTTAGGCTGTCTTCTAGTGGGAAGCATGACCAGTTGAATCATCATGGCAGTCATAAAGACAAGTGGATGAACGGAAAAATATTACGTGTTTTGGGACCAAGGAATGTTGAGATTGAAATGAGTAATGGTTTGATTTGGAAACGCCATGTGGATCAGTTGAGACATGCAGCAGTTTAAATATCTGGTCCGTTTACATCCCGCCGTTGGTTTCTAATAGCATGTATCAGTTATTTCTTGACGAGTTGGCTGAATTTGCTATTACTCTGCCGGGCGTTAACATTATTATCGGGGATTTTAATTATACAAATTCCCAGTCGACTCGGAATTCCAACAATATTAATGCTACCAGGCGTAGACTGACGGACGTCTGGGCAGCTGAACTTGGGATCACTAATTATAATAAAACTATAAACTCCAATGCGACACCCTTGATAAGATATACGCCTCTAAATATATAATGGTGAAACGTGCGCCATCAGTGATTGATCTTGAAGATAAATTTCATCCGCCTTTAGCGATCGTCTGTGATTTTGAGCGCCTGCAGTTTACCCCACATTGCTGCTCTTCTCGGCGCGATTTTAAGAAGGCCAATTTTTTGAATTTATTTAAAGATCTCTCGTTTAAAGACTGGTCCGTTCTTGATGACTCCCAGTCTGTTGACCAGATCTGGGATATCATAACGGATCAATTTTCTGCAGCTATCATCAAAAATGTTCCTTTAATTAATTATTCTAAGACCAAGTTTATGAGGCCAAAGTTTCCGATTTGGACCTCTAATAACACAATCCAACTTTGGAAACTGAAACAATTGAAACATAGACTTTTTAAACAATCTAAGGATTCTGAGGACTATCTTGCGTTTCAAGAGGTCAGGAAAAATTTTAAGACAGCGTATAATAATGATTTTGCTGATTATTATCAGTCGGTGGAGAAAGATTTAAATTCGCAGGGTCGCCTGTTCTGGAATACCACTAATGAATTACTTGGTAAAAGGAGTTCTGCCCAATCTTGGTCTAACCACTTCTCAGCAGAGGAGATTGCATCTCATTTTGAACAAACTATGGGGAGTGACGGTGTTTTGTCTTTTCCTGACCAGCGAGTCTCATCTTTTGGGATCAGCTTCAAGGTAAACTTTCTTTACCACCTATTTCCTCCACCGAAATCTTTCTCTTGGCTAAACGAATTACGGCGTCTAAGATTGACCACCATAATGGCATACCCGATTTTGTTGCTGGGATGATTGCCTCGAACTGTCTTTGGCGCTGGATTCTGTTGCTCGTTGGGCAGAATTGAACGGCCTTTCACTAAATGCATCAAAATCCTTCTGTCTAAAGTACTCTAGAAAAGTCATTAACTATTATTACGACTATACTTTGAAGGACAGTTCTATTCAGCGTAGAACGTCGATTAAAGATCTCGGTGTGATTTTTAATTCAAAATTAAATGTCTCCAATCATCTTGACTCTTTGTTAGTGGAAACCAGCAGGCGTGTGGGTATTATCAAGCGTCTTGCTGGTTTCTTTAAGAGACAAGACACGTTTCTTATGTTATATAAATCTTTTGTTTTATCTAAGATTATGTATGCCCCATGGATTTGGTTTTCGGGCAGTACCCAGTCACTTGACCATCTACAAGGGAAGCTGCTGAGTTTTTATCGTTTTCTTCGTTGTACTGAGAAAATCACAGACTCCGCCTCCCTGGCCTCATTATTTAATTTGCAATTCATTTTTAATAAAATATTATTTAAAATTTTACTGAAGATAATTAATGGGAGTATTTTTTCTCCTCAAACTCTCGATCTCATTGGCTTTCGGATTCCGAATTCCAATAGATCTCGTCAACCTTTGATTTTTTGGGGGAAAAGAAGGACGAATGTCATGAACCTCCATCCTGCAAACAAACTAATAGATATTTTCAATAAGTCCTTCCCCCACTTGGATATATTTTTTGATAAACGCTGTTCCTTTTTGGAACTATTTAGTTCTTGGCCTGTGTGAGTGTGTGTGTGTTTGTTTTTTTTTTTTTTTTTTTTTTTTTTTTATCCCTGTTGTTACTTATTAATTGATATTATTTTATTATTAGTATCATTATTTATTATTGTTATTATTACTATTTTATTAATGTTTTGTCTGACTTGGCCGGTGTTCGGTATCATTATTATAACTTTCCTATTATCTTTTTTCTTTATTTGTCTATTTTATATGTATCATTAACCCCACTTTGGGCTTCGGCCTATTGGGGGGCAACATTGGGCCTCATCTTCCGGTTTATCTGGTGGATTGTATCCCTGTTGTTGGTACATTATTATTATTATTGTAATATTATAAAAAATAATTGTTTCATATTTTAATATAAAATCAGTAAGAAAATTATTTAATTTTTTTTTGTTACAAAAAATTCTTATTGCTCAACTTCATTTGTAAATATTGGTATATACTTATTATAATAAAAATACTGTTAATCTTTTTTTACATTTTAATTTGAAAAATAATTTAATTTTACCTGAAACTCGCATAAATATGTTACTACAATATAAAAATGGTGTATATATGTTGTAGCTTTTTATATATATAAAAAAATTAAGAAATTAGTGCTGTAATATTATACAAAAATAATTCAACAATAATTGATGTTAATAAACACTTATTAAAAGAAATGACTTAAAAAATTTGGTGTAAAAATAATCTAATGACAACAGAGATTTCTACTCTGTACTTGAGAGCAATTGCAGACAAAATTTTTGTACCTATTTTCATCTGTTATTGCTACAGTAATATTCCTGTTTATAGTACATTTTTACCTAAAAATATTTCAATTTTATCTGAAACTTCCGTAGATTTTTCTTTCAATTTTTTTTTCACTCGCTGCTTATAAAATAACAAGCAGACTTGTAAAGTGAATGCTTTAGCAAGAAGAGAGAGCTCCTTCCACTTTTCCACAACATAACGGGGAATGCTCTTTTACCTGACTTGAGTATTTTATCGATGAAATAAGAATGAAATGTGAATGAAATATTAAGTCAAGATTGATTAAAATACATGGCAAAAAATACATTCTACTTATCAATTTTTATACTTTCATTTCGTTTTTTCCAATTAATTTTGGAACTCAAATACACTGTTTTTCCATTGCAGAGTACACATCGTCAAGTAATTCCCCTCTTTTTCACTTGAGGGCGCGACTGTCAAAGCGCAACCAATCATCCCATGTTAAAAAAGGCTTATGTCGTATCTGTCTACTCGGTAATCTGTGGCTGTACGAGCTCGGAAGGTTCTCGGCTCTATCGAAACGGGCGAAATCACCTCACGAAAACCTATCGAAACTGTGACGAAACGTTGATGCTGATGCGTCCCAATGCATTTTGTGACGCAACAACACCCTCGCCCCGCACTTAATTCAATAACTAGAGACTACTCTATCAATTTAACTAAGCAAATCCTTACCATCAACTATCGTTTAGTCTCCATTCCTATTTATTACAATCGTATAGTGGTCTGTCTTTTCTAATATTAAATTCCCTCACTTACCTTAATGTGGCTTAATCTTCACATCTTCCCATTGTTAAAACTCCCCCACACCTATTTAAATTAAAACTCCTTTATAACGTTATACACCCCCCCCCCCTCCGTTTCCATGTCAATGGCATTGGCAATAATCACTTAACAAACTAAAAACATAAAAGAATAAACTAAATAGAATCATTTTTTTTTATAATGTAAACAAAAAAAAAGGCATGTACAAAAAAAAATGTATGTCTAAAATAGGAAGGCGGTTGGAGGGGAGGACAGGGGGTAGAGTTCATTTCATTTTTAGGTCGAAAGAGTTGATACAGCAACTTCCCCTTCCAGCCTCCCCTCTCTTTCCCCCCAAACTGATAAAAGGATTAAAAGCATCTCCCTTCTTATTACAGTTAAAAAAACTCGGGAAATCATTTAAAAAAACTGAGAGGAAGATATAACTAAACAAATTTGGCTTAATGCATTTTTCTTTTTGTTATTAATTTAAACAAAAAGAGTAAAAATTATTTAATATTGAATTTAAACAAAAAGAGTAAAGCCCTTTTAATATTGCAAGTGATTTAATTGGTTGAAAGGGTCAATATAAGGGTTGATATAAAGTTACTACCACTTCCCCCTCCATCTACTTAGACCCCTTTCACACGAGGCCACCATGGTGGCGCGGCCGGGTCGTTACACTGCTGACAGTTGAACCTTTCACACGTGGTGGTGACCGCGCCATTGGACGCGCGCCCAGAAGAGGGGATGTGATCCATACGCGATTCTTCGAGCCACCTGATTGGTGGCGCGGCCGCATCGTTACACTGCTCACAGTAGAGCCTTTCACACGAGGTCGCGCCACCACCATTGTTGGGAGTTGAGGAAAGGGGGTTTCCATAGTAACAAATCGTTTGGGGCAACGTGAACAAAGGGTGACCTATTTCCTATACCACCCCTCGCAGCCAGTTCGCCAGCTGGGTGTTTGCTTATTTCCGTGTTATTTCCGTGAATAAAGGGTGACTCATTTCTGGTGGCCGCGTTGGAGGCAGGAAAATCTGAACACGCCACCAGGAAATGTGCCACCAAAAAGAGTGGTGGCGCGTCTCTGGTGGCGTCATGTGAAAGGGGCCTTAAGTTTCCCTTTTCATCCCCACCAAACTGATAAGAGGATTAAATCACAATGATATCTTAAAGCTTTGAAGTTAGAAGATACAAAAAAACCGACAAAAATTTAGTTTCTGTAGTGAAATATATTCAAAAAATATAAATAAATTACAAAAAAAATATATACAAAAAAGATAATTTACAGATAAAATCTATGAAAAATACAAATGAAATTTTCCCCCCCAAAAAATCAAAAAAATGCAAATAAATACCAAAAAAAAAATATACAAAAACAAAATAATTTACAAATAAAAAACACAAAAAATACAAATGAAATTTTCCAAAAAAATTCAAAAAAATGTAAATAAATAATAAAGAATATATACAAAAACAAAATAATTTACAAATAAAATACACAAAAAATACAAATGAAATTTTAACAAACAAAATATTATTTAAAGTTTTAATTTAATATTAAAATTAATAAAAGTCAAATAATTTTTAAATATATTCATCATGATCACTTCCTTCTTCAGCTGATTCTTCTTCTCTACCAAATGAAATTATAACACTTTCTATAGCATCATCCAGTAATCCTGAATTTACCCAAAAGTTATTTCCAACTTTGGAAACATGCTGGCATACATTTTCCCAAGCATTTCGTGCAGCAATGTCATCAAATGCAGATTTACATAATTCCACTATATTAGATGCTTTCGTTGATGTTTGATGAGCGCTAACATATCGCTTTACTTGAGCCCAAATTAACTCAATGGGGTTTAGATCTGGATGGTACGGAGGAAGTCTTAGGACTTGATGACCATGTTCTGTAGCTAGTTGATCAATGATATATGTTTTTGGCTTCTTGTTTTTTTTTACAATTCCTAACAGTTCGTCTTTCACTGCTTTTTCTGGGATGGGGATTCCATTTTGAACTAACCACTGAATAATGTCCTTTTTTAACCATGTTGATGTTGGTTGTTTTTCAAGAACCACATTATGATAAGGAGCATTATCTAAAATTATTACAGAGTTTGCAGGTAGATTAGGCAGTAGTTGTTCTTGAAACCATTTTTTGAAATTTTTGTGATTCATATCATCATGGTAATCTCCAGTTTTAAGTCCAGATTTAAAAATAAGTTGTGCATTTGGTATGAAACCATTTTTTGTTCCAGCGTGTAAAAGAATATATCTTGCTCTTTTGGAAACTGCTTGGAGTGTTCCGACGACTTCTTTATTTTGCCAGCATTTTGATCTGATGTGGGAAGTATGAATATAACTTTTCATCAACATAAACAAAAGTTCTTGATGAATCTTTCCTTAGTTTCATTACTTCTCTCAGAAAACTGTTCCTAAGCACAACTATTTCTTTTTTCTCAATTAACAAAGTTCTTTCTGATTGACATTTTTTATACTGAAATCCAGAATTCAGTAACACTTTCCTCAAGGATTCCACACAGCCATCAAACATAATTTCAGTCTTAAGTTGGTTTACTAATTTCCTTAATGTTGGAGCTGTTCCATCCAAGTAAATTTGTTGAATAATTCTTCTGATTATTGAAATATCCATGTCATCTAAATCAATTTTCTTCTTCTTTATTCTCTTTTTGTTAGGTGTTGTTACTTTTTCATCATCTTCATCAGCCTTCCTTTTTAAATGGCAAATTCTCTCTACACTTCTTAATGGGATGCCTGTTGCAGCAGCAGTTCTTTTCATAGATTCTTCCAGAGGAATAACTGGTCCATTCAGAGTTTTTTTTTCTCATCAAAAAATGTTTTTACAGCAAATACAATTTGCCTAACTTGAGAATTCCAAACTTGTCTTTTTTCCATGATTTATAAACGACAAATTAAATCACTTGCAATATTAACCTTTTAGGGACGACAGAGTGCCTTTTGGCATTTTTACTCGTTTTTATAATATAGTCAGAAATAAAAATTTTTATCTTTTTATTCATTCAGTCTAAGAAAACGAAAATTACCGTATTCTATACAGTAAACCTTTCTCTATAATAATACAGTATAATTAGCTTGGAGAATGAATTATTGTATTTATTATAATTAATTTAAAATGAACTGGCGTGGATGTTACAAACTAAACGTCGATCTCAAATACCCATTATAAATTTCTTCATTTTAAAATATATTTACTCTCTATTTAGCAAAGACCTGCTTTTTATAAAATTTCGTAGCCTCCTTAATTGTTCCATACACGTTTTTCTGCATAAGTATATATAAAAATTTTTTTATCTTACCTTTGCTTCATCCTTGTAATTTTAGTGGCCTCTTTGTCTTCGATTTCGTAAGTTTCAACTTTCGCGCCAAATTGCGAGATTGCTATTGCACGTGGGTATAGGGAACTTTTTTTTATTTTAATTCTCAGAGTCTACTCTTTATTTTACGTATAATGATAATTCATAAAATGAATTTAGAAAATAGAAATAAAGTAAAATGTTGGCGGATTCACAACAATAAGGTGTAACTGCCGCCATGATGACGTCATTTCAGAATGCATTCCGAAATCCCCCACCCCCCCACCCCAGGGCCGCTTCAATGTTCAAACACATCGATGTTTCCAAAACCATTCGATGTTAAATCGATTTTGGAATCGATATAAGATATGTTAAAAAAAACATGAGCGCTGAAACTAGAAAAAACGGTGCTGCCATCTGAGAAGCGTAAGAGACGTATAACAACTAACAACATCGATAATGCAGTAGCAGGAAAAACATCGATGCCAACATCGATACTATAAAATCATCGATGTGTCGATGTTTAACATCGACATCGCGCAGCACTAATGCTTAGAAAGGTTGGAATGTAATTTTGTTTTTATTCGTTTATTGTTTACTTTATAAACAATGAATATTTCATTTTATTTTAGCATATATGCAATTTACAAGCGCTATTTTTTTGTATAAAATGCACATAAAATCACATTCTCAAGAGCTCTCTGGTGGATCGAGGCGGGGCCTGGATTTTGATTGGTTGTAGTTAGATCTATGCGATTACGTCAACTAGCATTAAATTACGTCATGGCGCCAACTTCAAACCCTTGAAATCTCCACATAGTTATGAAAAAAAATTCATAACATGGATAATAAATAAAATTTCTTAATTATTTTTTAATTCTCATACAGACAATGAAATACTTCACATTTTCAGCCTAACTTACTAATTGGAAATAATTTTCGTTTTTTTTCTAAAAATTCATTAAAACAAGATTAATTTTTCTTTACTCATATTTGTATTTTTCAGAGTTATTTTTAAAAATAAATTATGCACATAATATAAAATACACTGTTTCATATAGTGGCCTAAACATCAATAAAAACTATGCAAAAAAAAATTCGCCCTAAATAGATATACTTTGGCTAGAAAAAATTTTTGAATAAATTAGCGCAATTTTCCCGTTTTTGATCAAAATTTTCCCGTCCTAAAAGGGTTAAAAGGGTTTTACTCTTTTTGTTTAAATTCAATATTAAATAATTTTTACTCTTTTTGTTTAAATTAATAACAAAAAGAAAAATGCATTAAGCCAAATCTGTTTAGTTATATCTTCCTCTCAGTTTTTTTAAATGATTTCCCGAGTTTTTTTTACTGTTATAAGAAGGGAGATGCTTTTAATCCTTTTATCAGTTTGGGGGGAAAGAGAGGGGAGGCTGGAAGGGGAAGTTGCTGTATCAACTCTTTCGACCTAAAAATGAAATGAACTCTACCCCCTGTCCTCCCCTCCAACCGCCTTCCTATTTTAGACATACTGTACTTTATTTAATATAAATGCTTCAAACAAAGATAGTAATACAAAAAAAAAAAATAATTAGTCGACTTTTGAATTCTGTAATAACATAAGCTCCAATCATGACTACCAACTATGCACTCTACAAACAAATATAACAATAACTTATCTCTCACTCATATCACTACTAAATATACTATCAATATCAATCACAATAAATGGCAAACACTGGCTCTACTCCTAATGACTTCGCTGCCCTTATCTCCATACTCATTATCAAAGAGAAAACAAATCACGTTTATTTATCACACACACGTTGTCTATTGACACACTACACAGTACTTATCTGCCTGGTGTACAGTCACTTGCGAATGCTACCATTAGTTGCCACCAAATCGCTGTATACCTTCGCACGGAGAATACTGTTTTCGCCGTCGTTCTGCCTTCCTGCCGCTGAGCTTACATGGTCAGTCTGCTTCGCATTGCTATCACTCGGCCAACGAGCGGTAGGATCCGTCGGCTCTTGCAAGCTAGCCCCCACACGCCTCACTCTCTCTACAGCCCGGCTGTCTGAGTTACGTCGTGGGGCACTAGCCACAGGTGTCCCGCGCTGCTCGAAGGCCCCAGTGCCCGTATGTCTGCCGATTGCCGACTCGGTGGGAGATACGGCCACGAAGCTATACTTTATCGTGCCGACCTCCCCAGTCCGCAGTCCCAACCGCTCACGCCCATACTCTTGCACTGTGCTCCTCGCCAGCCGAAACCACCTGCTGCTCAAGCGACTTCACCTACCTTTCGCCGCCGAGGCTTGGGACGGTCGTGGAGTGGCCGGTTCCTACATCCTGCCGCCGCTCTCACTGGCCTCGCTTATCTATGGTTTGCTGCTCAGCCCTGCGTGGTAGTGCTTTTCTTTTCTTTTCGGGAAACAAATTCTTACTTCTCTTCTCTTCAAAGTCTGGTCACTGAATCTATATATATGTTTTTTTATTCCTTCTCTCTCTACTGTTCCAGCATGCTTTAACCTGTCACCTTATTGGCTACTATCTCAAAATTCCAGGAAGTCTAGCCCAGTGAAGGTCATTGTTGTGGCAGCTCCATTTCTACTTCCTCGTTCATTGTTCCTTCATCGATTTCCGCCGAAACTTTAAACAAAAGAAAGCACATGTTTCCTGTCGAGCCCAGTGTCGCCATTACTAAAATTATCAGTTTTCTACTTGCCAATGCCATAAAACCGAACGGGAGCGATAAAACAAAATGAAATAAAGCCCAAGTTCTCCCTTCGTTTTCTTTTCTATTAAAATTTAATTCCCGTCTTCAAGCTAACAAATTTTCCTATCTTAACGCCTTATACAATCCTCCCTTCCCTACTAACTAACAAATGCGATTTCTATTTTCTGCTTTCTTTGCTAATTTCACCCCCAATATCCTGTATTACGACTAATATTAGACAACACAGATATGCCTAATAAATGGCATATCTGTAGTGGCGGGCCATGTGAGATATAAAACGAAATATCACACATGTCCCGTCACAAAACGATTCAGAGAGAGGAAACCCTACGATCGCGAGGTCCGTGAGTCTATCGAAACACACCCTTGGCTATGTTATCGCCGTAGTGATCGATGGCTAAGGTCAAAAACCCTCACCGGTGAGAGACTGATGACGTAATTTCTTACTGGGCTAACCGTCTTTTTCTCGGTGAGGACGGTGAGACTAACCGGTTAGGCATAGCAGCACTAACTGGCGTTTCTGACCGCGTTAAAATGACGTCACAGTTTTCTCACCGGGATTTCTGACCGACCAAACGCTAACTTTTCTCACCGGTGAGAGTTTTTGACCGTAGCCGATGATTAACCACTGCCTACTATATAATAAACTGCCTGTACAATGGCCCTCGTTTACCATAGAAAACGACAATTTTTGTTGTAATTTCCTTTTACGCCACTAAATAAAATTGGCGCTGCATGCCCGTGATGATTAAAGCTCTGGATTACAGCGCTTTAGTGATGATTAAAGTTCTAGAATTCGTGGCATTATTTCTTTACTGCGTTATTTTCGTGGTTAATTCATTAGTGGCAATGTATAAATACAAAAAAATTTCATCATTTCATTATGTTTGTAAGTTATTTCTTAAATTATAGATTTTTGATAAAATATACATATAACAACTTAAAAAAACTGCTTCTAAAGAAATCCAATACCTCCTAAAGAGAAATCCCGACAAACCAAAACCATGGTTTCTCAATTAAGGCTAAGGTCAAAAACTCTCACCGGTGAGAAGAGTTAGCGCTTGGTCAGTCAGAAATCCCGGTGAGAAAACAGTGACGTCATTTTAACGTGGTCAGAAATGCGGGTTAGTGCTGCTATGCCTAACCGGTTAGTCTAACCGTCCTCACCGAGAAAAAGACGATTAGCTCAGTGAGAAATTACGTCATCATTCTTTCACCAGTGAGGGTTTTTGACCACAGCCTAAGAAACCATGCCTAAACCACTGATGGATGGCGCCAAAAAGTTAACGTGTTGGTTTTGGAAACTACAATGTCATTCTGCGATTTTAGCTGCGTTGTACAGGCAGTTATTAGTATATAGTATCAGTATATAGTAGGCAGTGGATTAACTGGATTAGTTTCTGCCGTCGCCAACAGAGGGTGCTATATGTAAACTAGAGAGCCTAGAAAGAGAAAGTGTTTCTTCTTTCTAGGCTCTCTATGCAAACGAAAGTAAAACTGAACTTGCAGTCTCACCCGAAGATGATGATAGCGAATTTGAAGGATTTGAAGAGTGGGAAATCCTGAAAAGTAAGCTGAAATTTCAATCTAAAGTTCTCCGAGTTTGTTAATATTGATGCGGAAGTTTTAACTTCTCCGACATTAAACGATAACGAAATTTGCACGTGCGGATCAGGGGCACATGTCTTTGTTCGCTGATTTGTTGCCTGGGAATGGTGTCATGGCGGATAGCACTTTCAGTTTCACAAACTGAATTCATGAATCGAAAGCTGTTAGAGCTAATTAGTGGGTGTTCACAAGAATTTTTGTTATTCTGGGAGGGGGGGGGCTTAAATATTAACTCCAAAATGGCTCATCGCCGCCAAAAAATTTATTTACAAAAAATATTCGCCTCAATGAGAGAAGTCCGTTCATGTGGTTTTTATAATTGTTCTTGGGTCACTGGAATGAATGCTTCTGCCATATCTTCATTTTTAGAATAAAAATTAATATCTCTAAAAAGCCCATTTCATGAAAAAAACGTCAATGCATAGTTTAAGGAACTCTCTAAGAATTAATAATTTACTGAAGAAAAATATTTGTTTCTATCGAGGGAGTAGGGGGGGCGTTAATAAACATCAGAAAATAACTCCAAAAGGGCTCATCAGACCCAAAGAAGTTATTTACAAAAGGAAAAAAAATCGCCTTCCAAACAGGACCAGAAAGGGAAAAATTCCATTTTGTTCCCTGTGAATTAGAGGTTTCCCCCTTGTTGATTGTTCCATTCCACAGTATTACTTTATTTTTTGTTAATAAGAGAGGTCTGTACATGTCGACTCTATTGAGCTTGGTTTGCTGGTATGAACACTACAGCTATTTTTTCCTTTTTAGAAAAAAAATTTATATTTCTGAAAAGGCATAACCAATTGTCATAAGAAATATGTCAAGGCACAATTTAAGGTACCTTCTATGTGTAGATTAATTTATATTGGTTCTGTTTTGTGGAGTCATATAGTAGATCAGAATTTTTTAGATTTCAACATATATTTTCGAATCAAATAAAAAAAAAGTAGATTTAAAAAAAAGTTTTTTTTTGAGTTCTGGAAATGAATACCTAGGCCTTCACTCTTAGTGAGTGGAAGGCCACAAAATATGCAAAAGTAAAGGGACATCAGATTATTTCCCTTTAAAACACAAATTGTAAAATAATGAAAATACATAAAAAAAATTCATAATTTCTACAGTTTGCATTATTGTATGTACTTCTAAATTTCTATTTATTTTTATAATTTTACAGTTTGTATTTTGGAGGGAAATCTTTGTCGTCTGTTAAGTTTTACTTATTTTTTTGTGCTGAGTTAATAAAAGAAATTTAAGTAATTATTGAAAAATGCTTTATTTTTATTAGATTTCAGAAAGTGGAAGGAAGACGAAAAAAAACCTTCATGGAATAGAAACATCATTCAGATATTTTATTAGGCTCAGAGATATATTAATAATTAAATTTACAATTAAAATACAATTAGGGAAGAAAAGACCGTATGGTTCATTATTTGGTTTATTCAAAACATAAGATCTGGTCCAGAATGAATAACTGGAACACATTGATTTTCTTTGTTTCCAATTAACTGCTTAATTTTATTTTTTTTTCTGCAAGTGTTGGTTTAGACAAAACAGTATTAAGTTTGCTGCTAGCATTCCTTTCTTCGTTGATTTGTAACAACCAGAACGCTCAGTTTTTATCTTTTTATTCACTGGTGCTTTTGCAGATGTTCCTTCTTGATTTGAGAAAACTGTTCATATTTTACCTAACGCATGATTTAGGTGCTGCAGCTGGTTAATGTTGTAGCTTCTGGTCTTCACTTGACATTTGACAGCAAAAGTGGCTGTTAAAACTTCATTTTGCAATTTCTTCAGTTCATCTTGGGTTTCGAAATTACAACACGTTCCACAATTAAAAATTCATCAGCATCTACAGTTACCTTCAACGAATTGTTAACATTTGCATTTAATGGCTGATGATAATTCAGTGTAACTGAATGGATGTGCTTACAAATATTATATTGAATCAGATTATCTGTGCAATTGCATCTGTAGCTGTGGCACAGAAGGCTGCACTTACCACACTTTTGTTTCCATTAATTTCTTTCACCATATATATCCCACTGACAGTTTGGGATTTCACTTCATTCATACAGTTTATATCTTCTCTGAAAACTTCATTTAAACATGTTATAATCCAAGATGTGTTGAATAATAGGTTACATTTAGGGTGGCTTCGGAATCTTCAACTACCTCCAAATGAGCAGTACAATTTTTTTCCATCTTACATGATCCCTGTGATTTCAACTGTCACTTCCCTATTCCATGAGAGGTAAAAATTCCTGATCTATGACATGAATAACAACTCTTTTTTTCCCTTTAAGAGTGTTTGTGGCTCGTCTTTCTAACACAAACTTGCTTCCAGATTTTTTTTCTTCTTCCTTCTTCCATTTTATGAAATCTAATAAAAATAAAGTATAAAAAATTTTATGAAAGATGACATAATAGGTGTCCAATATTCCACGAATGTTTCATAAACTGATTTCATTTTAATAAGTAAAACTATATTCGGGGGCATGATAGTTGACCACTTCATAGGGGAGGTGTGAGGATTTAACCATGCTAAAATAAGGGAGTGAAAGCTATCGCTCCTCTTCCCCTACCCTCACTCCCAAGTTGTAAAGTTAAAAAACTAAGTTAGATCAAAAGGGAGTGAGTAAATAATTCCAAACAAAAACAGACAGAAAAAAATAACATTATTCAAGAGATTTACAGTTAACAATGAATGAGGATTGTTCAGCAAAGTTGGCAGAGTTCAGCAGACTCGGAAGTATCATCTGGTTCAGACTCTGAAGTGAATGATGAGTACTTTGATATGTCACTTAATGAAGTAGGAGTAGAACCATGGTAGAACCTCTTGAATGTTATTTTTTGTTTGTTTTTGTTTGGAATTATAAATAGACTCAATCATGACACCAAATTTATGTATAAAATAAATTACATTTTCTTATTGTCACCAAATTTTTATTTGTTATTTTTTTTTTTACTTTAATTAACTTTTTGTTTACTGTTAATTACTTTTCTAATTGCTATATGGTTACAATAAATTTGGTTGAATGGGTGTTTTCATGTTGAAAATCGGTTTTAAAGTGTTTTTGTCCTAATCAAGATTAAACTGTTGGTCAAGTTATTCATATTATTTACTCACTCCCTTCTGACCTAAATTTTATAAAAAACAAACTTTAATTTTTTTCTATAGTTTTTTAACTTTCAAACTTGGGGGTAGGGGAAGAGGAGCGATACCCTTATCTCCTTTATTTTAGCATACTTAAATCTCACACCTCTCCTACGAAATGGTCAACTCTCATACCCCCGACTAAAGTTAAATTAGATATAGCATAATTACATATTATATCCAAAATATAGTGTAATATTAATATTATATCCAGGCTATAATGTAATTACCCATAATATATCCAAAAATATAGTGTAGTTACTAATGTTATATCAAGAATATGACGTAATTATTAATAATATATCCAGAAAATAACGTAATGTCTTACCTTCAACGCAACGAAATGTAAGAGTATGTTTGCATACAGGAATTCCATGAATTTCACGCACGTGGTCTCGCAATTCACTATAAGTTTCACAGGAAAATTCACAATGTTCTAGTGGGCATCTCTGCTCAGCTTTATTTTTTTTTATTTTGGCTCAACTGAGTGCACCTTTCGTAGATGCTGATTCAGAGTTTTCCTCGTTTTAAAACTTTATGCACAACCTTTACATATTTCATGCTGTGCTCTGTAATCGTCACTTCTACAATAAGCATCCATTTCGGGTGCTTCTAAAAACTCTCGAGCGCTCATTTTCAATCACGTGATCGTTTACCCCTGATCACGCCCGCTCTATTCACCCGCTCATGAAGTTTTTTGACAGCGCCAAGGGCAACGAGATAACAGCCCGATCAGTAAATAAGATGTAACCGTCACAGAAACTCGTTACGCTTTCAAACTTTCTGTTTTAAGCGTAATTATTTATTTTTATTGTCCATTATTATAATCTGATGGAGATTAGATTTCAATGCATTTATTCTTTTATGACAATAAATACGAGAGTGTTAAAAAATCTACGTACGAGAGTGTACGTACGATAAAACGAAACTTTAAAGAAAATTCGAAACCTAAGAGAAAAATTAAAAAATTAAAATATATAAAACAATCTTCGCTTTTATCTTCAGCTCCTTCACCCCTACCGTGTATCTTGACCTGTTCTGTGCCTTCAGATTCATTACAAAACTATAAACCGCATTAGAAACGGACTTCGAGGTGGGATATGCTTTCATTGTCGGCCATTATTGCGAAAGTTATGAAAACGAAAGTAGTGAAAGTGAGCAAGGCAACGCGAAGTGATCACTATGGAAATAAGATCACTTTGATCCTGAGCATTCCCAACACGACGATGAGATCGGGGAATTTTTAGAGGCGCCAGTGACGAGCGCTCTGTCATTTTTAGATGCAGTGCTTGCGTTGATCATGAACGTTTATGCTCGATCGCGACTGCAGAGAGTTTTTAGAAGCAGCCTTCATTGTGTGCAGATTGTGCGTTTCGGAACATGTGCGAAACAAGTGCCGTTCGCTGAGTAACCGCCACGACGCCGCCATGACGCCGCCATGACACCAATCCTAGCCGGCCAATGAGCGCATTCCCAGCAAAGCCATTCAGCGAACAAGGACATGTGCCCCCGATCCGCACGTAATTTGCGATCTTATCGAAGATGGCGGCGAAGATGACAATGACGAGAAATTGGAAAATATGACATTTAAAGCAACAATTAAGAAATTAAAAGCTCCTTAGAAACTCCAAAAAACTATCTGCATGCAACTAATAAATGTACCAGACGATATTTTTGACAGTTTTTTTAATTTTCAAACTACTTAAATAATGATATAACTTCAAATATGCATCAGACAACAATTCTTAAATAATATCAAAATTCCCTTTTTGTCCCAAAATGGCATTTTGTCCCGACTAACTTCTTCACCTTTTGAAGAATCATGCGATAATGAATCGGAATTTAAGTTCTTAATTTTAAGCCTCAATGCAATACACAATGTGTTGTCCATTGCTTTAAGAACTGATGAAAATAGGAAAGAAAATTCCACAGCCTGGATCTCTTTCCTATTTCAGTCAATAATTTAAACATCTGTGGTTTGGCATGTAAAAATCCTCATAGACCATTCTTTACTTACTCTGTTATGAAATTTTGTTTAAAGCTTAATATTAAAGCTTTTAAATCCTTTCTATTTACGTGAAGACGTTTGCTTTCCTTTATATTGTTTTTGCCAACAATTCTTTATTACATAAATGTATATTTGATATGAAAAACTTTGTGAAATAAATGGAACTTTTATATTTATAAAATACAAAATTTTTAATGTTAAAAATAATTTTATTTCTGAATGTAATATACAATATTGTAGAATGTGTTGTTCAGTTAAATAAATATTAAAATATCCTTGATTCCTAAATACCTTTAATTTATATTTACTCTATGAAGTTGTATCTTTATATTTTTTTTGTAATTAAAATATCCTGTTTTTATAAAAATCATAAATCATGAAGATATCCTTACCTATCATGACTGGCTTTTAGATTAGCCTTATTTTGATTGGCTCATGTTTCCTGGCTTCTATTGGCAACCAATCACAGCCCTTCTGGCCCTCATAGTTTAATATATAAAGGGGTGTTTGCTTGGAGGATAGCCCCTGTTAGCCCAAAATGGCAAATTCATCACGAATGATGATGATAAAGCGCAGCTTATTGCAAATTCACTTTCAGAACAGTTTGTCACGCCTACTGATGGTCGGCAAATAGGACTTGATATGTCTGAGAAAGTAAAATCCTGCATAACTGGCTTCTATAATATTCACGGCAATGAATTCCCAAAACATAGCATTGATGTAAATGAAGTCCAAAGCATCATTAAAAATTTAAAAACGAGAAAAGCTCCAGGTAAAGACTCTATTATGAACAGTGCTTTGAAAAATTTACCTCCAATTACAATTCAAGATATTGCAAAAGTGATTAACGACTGCTGGAAGAACACTTACTTCCCGGATGCTTGGAAGCAATCAGTTGTCTTAAGCATTCCTAAACCAGGACAAAATCCTGCAAATCCTGTTAGCTACAGGCCCATCAGCTTGTTACCATCAATCTCCAAAATCCTGGAAAAAACAATTCTCAAGAGATTCATTGAGTACTGTGATGCCAACGATCTCATCCGCGATGAACAATTTGGCTTTCGCCCAAACCATTCCTGCCAACTCCAAACATGGAGGCTCGCAGCGGATATCAATGAGCCCCTTAATCTCTCTATGTATTGTGGGGTCGTTTTCCTCGATGTACACAAAGCCTTCGACCAAGTCTGGCACGATGGTCTTATTTTTAAAATGATTATGGATGGATTTCCTCAAGATATAATTACTCTGATACACTCGTTTCTCTCCAACCGGTTCTTTCAGGCCAGAGTTGGAGGTAGTCTATCTCCTATGTATGAAGTAAAAGCTGGTGTCCCACAGGGTTCAGTCCTGGGGCCAGTATTATTCAATTACTTTATGCGAGACTTTCCATGTCCTTCCAAATGTAAGCTCTTTTTTTACGCCGATGACGCTGCTATACTGACCTGTGCTCGTCAACCAGCCGTAGTAGTCTCGCGGCTACAGAAGGCTCTAAAGGAGTGCGAAAGCTGGTTTAGCAAGTGGAGGCTAAAATTGAATGTAGACAAATGCAAGGCGATGTTCGTCTCCAAGAAGAGAAAGAGATCATTAGATTCTCTAACACTATATGGCAAAAAACTGGACTGGGTTGAAACTTATAAATATCTTGGTGTTGTTATTGACTCTAAACTTACCTGGACTCCCCACGCAACTTATGCATTGAATAAGGCCAGGAGAGCCAAGTTTAGCTTGATTGCTTTGCTGGGCCGGAATAGTGCTCTAAACATTGATAATAAACTCCTACTCTATAAGGTCATTGTTTGGACCATCTTGACGTATGGTATGCCCGTCTGGGCCACAATATGTAAGACTAGGTGGAAAGAACTGCAAACGTTCCAAAACGTTACCCTTAGGACTATTGCGCAAAAAGATCGGAGAATTGTTCGCAATTCTTCCATTTATAATGACTTCAACATGACTCATATTGGCAAATACGTTCAAGGGCTCCTGGAATCCATGCTGCCCAATATAGAAAATCATAGCAACGAGCTAGTCTCGGACATTTTAAATCATCCTATGCATAGAAAGAGATATCGTGATCCAAGGCATATACTTGATATTAATTTTGAAGACATTGATAATGTCTTATTTCCAGATTACTGGACTTCATAGGTCGTGTTTTATCTAATACTAGTGGTCTGCTGCTAGTCTTGACAGTCGTCAATCAAAATCACCTCCAACAAAGAGGGGGTATTTTCTCCTTCATATTATGGATGACCTTTATGGATTCATCACGCTTCTTAACTACTTCAGTGTAATTCCCTTGGCATTTATTTAGGAAGGGTGAGATTATGGAAGCTTAGCTTCAAGTGCCACTCGAATAACGTTTCACTACACTGCTCGATTGTCGATTGGAGGATAGCAGTTCACTCATTTGAATTATTCTGTTGAAACAGTTTCTAGATTGAATTATTGCACTTCTAGTTCAATTGTTCTTGGTTTCCATCTCACACAGCATTTGTGTAAAAAATATTTTGGAAACCCCGCACCGCCCTCCCGCAAATGGATAACCCGCAGGGTATATTCGCGAAAATCACGGGTAAAAAAAAGTTAATGAAACAATTTCTTTGGCGTGATGGATGTCTTATAAATGCATATTCCTGCATGCACAATGCATATTTTAAATGAACTTGACTTTAGCGAAGTTGAACAAAATTTCGCAAAAAACATGGCGAAATCCGACGCCATTAACATCGATGACGGAGGGGAAAAAGAACGAACATCACTCTCTCAGAGACCAGACATGACAGAACAAGAAAAAAAAAGCAAAACGCTAATCAACAATCTCATTCCAACAATCAAAGGATGGAGAGTTAACACCATGTTCTTGGAGTTTTCATCCAAGAAAACAATGTTAGCCTCCAACAATCGCACTCTCTGTTGCTACAACTTGCCTGAAGCAACAAGAGTACAATCGTCAACAATACTAAAATTTAAAGTAACAACTTCTTTAATAAATATCGGTAAAATATAAAGAAAATATAACAATTAAGAACCATTTAAAGATCGTTATAAAGAGATCAATAATTCGGTAAAAAGAGAAAACTATAATTAATAAGAACAAGGAATTACAGTAAAGGTAAAAAAAAATTCCCGTCGGGCCCATGTGATACCCACACGTGACATGGCATGTCGCAATTTAAGATATTATATAAGGTTTTATACTTACTGGCGTTTTTGTTTTTTTTTTTGTCTAAACTGAGTTGTACCATTCTGGTACCGTAAATTCTCTACTATAATGCGCCCCCTTGTATAATGCGATTCCACTTTTTCAGCCCAAAAAAACAGCAAAGATGCTATTCTCTTGTATAATGTGAACATCATTTTTGACTCCTCGCGAGAAATAAAATGTGCAAAGATATACAGGAAAATAACTCTTTATTTTTACATTTTTAAATAATCTGGATCTTTACAATAGAGCTTTTTCACTACGCGTCATTTTGTCGTCATTGTGATGTCATTGACACGAGGAAAGTTTATGCCGCCATATTGGATAACAATCTTTCGCTTTCTTCGCTATTATAACAAGCTTTATATTATAGTTCGCTATTCGCACACGCTCTGGAAATTATTATACAACGTCTTTTTGCGGCATCATAAGTTGCACACTAGTTGCAAATGCCCATTGCGTTACATCGGATAGAAACAAGTGTGGACGGTTTGCTTGTGTCAAAATATGCCTCGAAGCAAGCAACGGGCACGATGGCTTGGAAGGCGGTTTTTCTCCGACACTTGTGTGGACGGGGAGTGTTTCTTTTCCTCCTTCCTTAATCTCCCCCTTCCCCCTGTTTAAATAAAATCAGTGATTTTATTGTCATTTCTTTAAAGGAATAAATATAGTCTTCTCAATATTTTAATAGATTTATTTTTTAATTTATATGTTTATATAAATGATAATTTATTTATTCTAAAATATATCTTATTTATTATTTTAAAATATATATTTCATTTACTTATTTAGTTATTTATTTATTTATTTATTTATTTATTTATTTATTTATTTATTTTAAAAAATATCTTTTTATACATTGAAATATAATTTACATTTATACAAATATAAATTAACGATTGTAATGAGTGAAAGAAATATTTCTCGTTGTTTAAGATGTTATGGGAATATAAAATATTATAGAAGTGAACCGTAGTTTTAAAATATGTATTATATAAGTCAAAATCTTTGGGCAGTTTCTATATTATTTTTATATTATTTTCTTTAATGCCAAAATATTAAACCTTTCAGTGATGGAAATCGCCTTCCGAAATTTCGTGTCATTTTTAGCAACTTTAGGGCCGATTAAAGATAACAGAAATTCGAAATCTGTTGGGTGCATCCCGAGCGAAATTTTTGTACATTGCACTCACACTCTGAAATCTTAAATCGCCCAACAGATTCGTGCCAAAATACGCCTTCCTAGTAGTATATAGTTTACTAATCCACCATGTTGAGGTTTTCTTTTCATTTTATTTTTTTTTCATAAGCTCATGATAGAAAAAAACTGTAGTTAGATATGGACTTAGCACAAAATAAGCATAAGAATCAGCACCTAACGTTAAAGAAGTTTTTAAAAAGTTACTTTTTGTTGGCCTATGTAATTCACACTGAAATCAATATTTTTTTATCCCGTAAACAACAATGGATTTGAACATTCGATAGAATAATTGTATAGAAGTCATCGTGTAGGATCCAAATGAGATACTGTCTACATTATGGGAGAACTTGCAAATTCACACCCCCCTCCCCCTTTGGAGGGGGAGACCTAAGAATGGGGTTCTTCCTGATAGTTGCATTTCCACGAGTTTCCTCATTTCCTCAAGTAACGAAACAGGTGTGTACGCACACGCGTTTGCAGAGTTGCATTACAGGAAATAGCGTAACGCAACGGGCATTTGCAACTAGTGTGTACTAGGCTTTAGGGTGTTCTAATCGGCAAACTAGAGATAGATTAAAGTCTTTTTACAGAATACCCTGTAATTCAGAGGCACCAAGATAAGCTAACCTTAGAAAGATCACAGGGGAGAGCTTGACTCGCCGCGATTAAAAGAGTTGTACCCCACGACTTCGACAGTATAAAATGATGGTGCAGGACAGTAGCCAGGATATTATCTTGGGGGATCGATTTTCAAAAATTCAACTGAGTCGGACATTTTTTCAAAAAAACCACCGAGTCGGAGTTTTTTTCCATATATGGGAGGCGGACTTTTTTCCATGATTGGTTGGTCGTCGACGCCCCGCCCCCCCCCCCCGGCTATGGGCTTGTGGTGTGTCTGCTCTGATCATTTCGATACTACATACAGAAAACGCTTGTTTAATTAAATAAATGCTGTTCGTCGTAATTTTTCCAAAGGAGTCTGGTATATCAGAAATTGATAAAGTTCAGATTAGCGTCTCCAATTTTCTCAGCTGACATCGATCACACTCTTCGTGTTTTCCCCCATTTCCCCTAATAAAATCATTGGAAGTTTATAGCTCTACATTGATCAGGAAAGCTCACACATCGACAAAAAAAAACAGAACCTCAAATTTCTTAATGAAAAATCAAGTAAACTTTATTCGGTTTAACACTTTTCATAACTTCACTGCATAAGCTTTGGTTCGAGGCAGTTTGCAAACATACCGTTCTTTGGAAGAAGTTAGTTTCTTATTACGGTAGCTGTTGGCGACGAGAAATTTGAATAAAAAAATAGTGAATTAATTTACTGTATAATGAACAGGACACTGAATATACAATGTAATTAATGTATAATACATGGTGAATTTGTGTGAAAATGCAAAATAGGAACGAAAAATTTGAAAAATGTCAATAATATTCTATCAAGATAGTTTTTTTTTTTGCTGCTGATGGTCAGGGAAAATGATGTGATCAACCGTTAGTTTGAGGCCTACATTGATAGGGAAAGCTTTCCCACTCATACATTGACAAAAAAAATAACAGAACATCATGTAAACTTTTATTCAGTTTTAATATTTTTCATAACTTGACTGCATAAGCTTTCTTGTAGGCTTTGGTTCGGTGCAGTTTGGAAGTAGTGATCTTTGGAAGAACATTTTCTTATTAAATATTGACGATGAGAAATTCAAATAAAAAGTGAATTAATTTGTTGTATTGTGACAAAGTCAGTTTGTTATTATATTTTTTTTATTGTGGATTCTCTGTAAAGTTACAATGTTCCTTCTTCGAGAGAGATTACCCGATCCTTTCTTAGAATTATCTGTATCAGCTTTCTTTGTGGTGTTATGTTATGCAGAAAATTTCGCTATCTGTACAAAATCTCACCGTCGGTACAAAAGCTCACAATCGGTTTTGAAGTTTCACCGTGCGGCCGTTAGGCCTAACGCCCGCTGAAGTTTTTATCCAAGTGTTGGAGGACTACCCAGTAAAGGAACTGTATAATATCCTGCTATGTTAAATATGGAAGACATATAAAATAACAAAAGACTAAACAATAGATTTAATTTGCTAGGTTTTATCATATTCTATAAGCATTATTTGTTAAGTGTAGCTGTGTCTTGTCGAATTGCATGCTGGGAGCTCTTGGCTTCACTGATCACTGTTTTTGTGTTCTCTCTAATACCGGAAATGTTGTGGGTGTTTCTGGCTATGCCACCAGGGGGCGATTCTTGAATTCACTGCGGGATCGACCTGGGATATGAAAGGGGAAGCGCAAGCTTCAAAAATCCATTCCAGAATCGGGCTTCCATGAGTCAACTACCCCCTTCTCTACTCAGGATCAGTCGAGTTGAACAAGACCCAGCATGTAAGGTAGATATCAACCAAATTTTTTTTTGCATTTCTTTGCTACTTTGTTCTTATTTCTGAGGATACCATAATGTTTTTTTGTAACTATCTTGGTAGGGTAAATTCTTTAAAATGTTGATTGATAATCTAATTTCTAGAAGGATAATTACTTTTATTCTGGGTTTTGGTTTTATGTATATTTAAGTCTTGAGCCCAAGTATATGCAACCTCTTTCTATCGTTATTAAGCCTTTAGAATTTGTGATACTATTAGCTATAGATAATTAGAAAGAGCCATACTAAAATGTATTTATCACTTATTTGTATTGTATTTCTTATAATTTTATGTTATCATTAAATCTTTTCTATCCACTCTCAAACCTTGACTAAGTCTGATCATTTCTCGATATATTCACACATATGCTGTATAAATAATCTTCTACTTCTTCTTCTTCTATTCAACCCGCATAGGCATAGAATTAAAAGACGAGCTGATGAGACTGATGGAAGATCTTACTTTATTTTAGACGTAGAACATAGATTGACGATCAGTTAAGGGTCCTTGAATTCTGTTATATAAACCAGAACTTTTCAAGTAGCTGCATAGCAACCTAACTATGAGACGTTTGTGACGAGGGGAAAAGGGAGAGGCGATGAGAACATTTCCCAAGGTGAATTCTATATTCTTTTTTGAAAGACCACTTATAAGCGGATCCCTCTGACATTGGAAAAGGGGGCAATGCAGAAGAACATGTTCCACCGACTCAGTGATTCCGCATTCACACAGATCGGAATTAGAAAGCTTTAGTTTATACAGAAAACTTTTCAAGGGGACATGTCCACTTCTTAATCTAAAAAGAATGGATTTTTGAGGGAACGTGAGCCACCTAGGAGAAAGCGCTTTATTGATTCTAATATCGGAAATGAATTCTTAATAATGAGTGCTTCCCTTTAGACTCGAGGTGCCAATCTGACTTTTTTCCGCACGCATGCACTGAAGATTGATAAGTCCACGTGAGTTGAATTAGGTGGTTTCTTCTTATTTCTTGCCCAATTTGCCAACTGGTCAGCTAGCTCATTCCCTTGAATGCTTTATGGCCAGGAATCCACAGAAATTGAATGCAAAAAACCTTACTGAAAAACATATGCAGCATGTCTATCACGTATCCGAGAAGACTGCCTTAGTACCATCGACATTTCTTTAGAGCAGATTGAATAGAAAGGACGACACTTTTGGAGTCGGTGAGAATTAAAAAGGAGTCTGAAGGCGATAAGGCGGTATAAACCGCTATTAGCTCAAGTTGAAAGGAGCTAGTAGCAGGCTCAATCTTCTGCGAGATGACATATCTGCCTCTTAAGTATATACCAATACCGCCGACAGGATTTTGTGGGGACAATGAGGCGTCAGTAAAAACATATCGATGGTTAGGATAAACAGCTTTCAAAAAGTCTGCAAATAGCAGGGATAGTAGTTGACTTGGAGACGAGATTTTTGTCAGCCAATTGGGCATGGAAGCAATTAGATCAGATGGATATATTTCCCAAACATTTGTCAATAGAGTTAAATCACAAATTTACCCCCGTTCACAGCTGAATTTATTTAAAATTTGGAGTATTAGTTACCGTAGTCTATTCGATTTTAAAGCCAGACGACAGTTTTCATCCAAGGTTAAAGAGCTCTTACTACATCTGGATGCTTAGCAATAAGAGAAGATTAGCTTAATAGTTTTCTCCTCCCATCTGAGTGGGGGGTTACAATGTTTGCCTCTATCTATAGGGGCGGGCATGGTGAAGAGAGTATTGCATGCAGGCTATGCCTACCAGTACTAATTTTCCTTTCCATTTTTAACACGGGATCCAGAACTCTGTTTGAGGCAAGGAGCAGGATAATTGATAATTGTTTTGCTGCCCTTGGGATGCACATGACGATTGATTTTTCTGTAGATAATTTAATATGATCTTTTAATCCCCAGTCCTCAAGTTTATCACACACTTCTTGGAGGGTTGTTTTAATATCCGGGATAGAGTTGCTGATATACCAAATCGCCAAGTCATATGCGAATATACTTTTCCCTATTACTTGAGGGATATCGAGAAAAACATCCCTGATAAATACATTGAATAACGTGGGGCTAAGAATCGATCTCTGGGGAAGGCCTTGGTGGTGTGAGGGGCCATCTGGGCATTTCATTCTTTTCTTTTCTTTAAAAAGGAAGCGATCCAAAATAGTCATCCTGTTTGGGATATTTATGTCAATCATTTTGTACATTATGACGCGGAACCGAGTCAAAAGCCTTTGTTACATCTAGAAAAATAATTCCAATATTTTCGTCCTTTTCTTTTGCCATGAAAATGTCATCAATAAGGTTAATGACTGGTAACAGGTAATTTCTACCCTTATGGAATCCATAGGAGTAATCTGGTTAGAATCTATTCAGTTCCAGAAAATGCTGCAACCTGTTGTTAATTATACGTTCAACTATCTTGATTAGGCAAGAAGTTAAAGCAATCGGCCGATAGCTTGAGGGATAGTCAGAAGACTTCCCTGGCTTCAAGATGGGATAGATAATGGTGTCTTTCCAATTCAACGGCATTATATCAGTGATCCAGGAAACGTTGATTGATCCCAGCAAAAAAGATAATTGACTAGATCTAAGCTTGAGAAAGGTGGGATTAAATAGGTTGTCTGGGCCTGGCGCTGTACGCTTGGTTCTGAAGCCGAGTGGAGAACACAAAGTGTGAATGGCTTCTCCCATGACGATAGCTTTCAGGGCGATGAGTAGCAGTCAGATGCTTTGGCCAGGAGTAATCATTTACTGTTATAGGTCCAGCTACGAATGAGAGAATAACCTATGCCGACTCTTCCGGTGCAAGGATAGTTCCATCACAGTCTTTGACTAGGGCGATAGGTGTCCAGGGCCGCTTCTGTGGAACTTTGAGGATTTTCCAGGCGTTCCCCGGTCGATCTTAAACTATAAGCTTCCTCCAGTATGACCTTCTACAGCCCTTTAGGAAAGGTTTGCATTTAACCTTAGTCTTCTTCAGCTCCAACCAACATCTGTCGCACCTGCAGTTTGGATATTCTCTTTTTGCCTTATTTCTAGCTTGAATGGAATTCTCACATTTCTTATTCCACCAGCAGGGTCTGAGGACAGGGGACTTAGCATAATCTTTTTGAAAAATTCTTCTGGAAGGATTGCAGAAGTTCTACAAGGTCCACGTTACTAAAAGAAAGACGGTCATACGGCGAGGAGTAGAGTCTGGAGGCGAGTAGAAATACGACTCTCCAATGCATGTGAAGAATTTGATTGAGTAAAGACTCTATTAGAAGGCTTACCGATGCTCTGCCCTTGTATGATGAGGCGAATAGGAAGGTGATCACTACCAAATGAGCTGGGCACAACTTCGAGGTACGTTTGAAAGGGATAATCCAAGGATGAAAGAGCTAGATCCAAGTTAGATACTCGTCTGGCTGGGATTTACGTGTGCGATGAGGTGTAGAGAATTTCAAAACTATATTGCTTACTGAGATCCTCCAAGTAACGACCATTTGAGTTATAGCCCTGACAACCCCAGGCAGGGTTCTTCGCATTTAAGTCACCCATGACAATGAAGGGCCTGGACAAGGCGCTTATAATACTATTCCCAGTGTTAGGACTTATCTAGATAAATTTATCTAGATAATTATCTTAAGTGAAAAGTGTTATTTATTATCTTATCTAGATAAACTTTCAATTATGTCATCTTTCATCTTTATCTAACTATAGTTTAGTTTAAATTTGAAATGAATTTTGTCTCCTTATAATGGGGAAAAATTGTGTAATAATAAAACAAAATTAAAATTAAAGTCACCAATCTTGAAAAAACTTTGGAGATGAAACCAGTCTATTGAGGATGTAGATGAAGTTCTTGTGTAGTCTATTGAAGATGGTAGAAATAAAACCAGTCTATTGAGGATGTAGATGAAGTTCTTGTGTAGATGATGTTGATAGGAGAAGACGGTGATCTTGAAGTACTGATGAAATTTTGAAGTGTTGATCCAAATTTTTGGGGTAAATTTCAAATAATAACGTGATTGGTGACTTTAATTTTAATTTTGTTTTATTATTACACAATTTTTCCCCATTATAAGGAGACAAAATTCATTTCAAATTTAAACTAATTATTTAAACTCCTTAAATCAATAATTCATAACTATAGTTTATCTTATCTATTTCAAAAATTTCTAAAAATTTTACAAAGGTTTTAAAAAATTTACTGAAAAACCTTTTCTAAAATTGTAAGGATCTGGTTGACTTTAAATAGATGAGACATGCATCCAGCTCCAGCATGCATGATTAATGTCATGGGCTTGTGGCTCTTTCTTTTAAGACAAAGTCATTGAATTTTACAAGTAATCATGTGACCAGTTGGGAAATTATTTGAGTCCTGCATAAAAGAGATAAGTGCTTATAAGAGCCACATTTCTTTTCCCCAAAATAACTGTCTTGTCTTCTGCGATTCCGCTTACAAGAGCCTTTTTTCAATTTCCCCGACTGGGTTCTTATAAGCGGAGTCGACTGTATCTCAGAAAATACCTCTTGAAGGTACCCAGTAGTGATGGGTGATATTTTCTAAAATATCGCATTTCACCATCATACCACTTGGACAGCTGATAATAGGCTGTTTGCACCATGCTGTTTTCTGTTATGTTTGGCTGTCCGATATCGATAGACGCTTAACGAGAGGTGTAAGTCTATGAAACTTACGATCAATACAGAAATAACAGTGCCAATCAGAGTTAACCTATTAGTGACATCACTAGTCTTCTGCTCCCCTGCTGCTCCTGTCAGCAGCCATTATACTTCGAAACTCACTCCTCCAGCTCCAAGTCACTTCTCGAAGGGTTAAAACAAATTAAGAAATTATATATGTATAATAAATAATTAACCATGAGCGGGAACAAAGAAAAGATTTCGTTTCACCAGGCACGAAAGCAAAATTGTGATTTCTGAGTTTTTTGGTGGAGTAGATCGAAACTCGAAAGCAAGGCAATGCCTTTTCCTTTACCCACAATTTTAAGCGTAAACGTACCGAGTAGCCTCTCTGCGCAAAGACCTTTTTTCGAGTGCGACATTAACATTAGATTCCCACGATATAAATGTAATGAGCAGCTAACATATCGAAATAGAGCGTGGCGCAAACAGCCTGTTATCGCAAAAACTCCGATATTTATCACGATATATCGATAGTTTGAAAAGTTGGCTAAATAAAGGCTAAATTTTATCTTAATTTGTTAGATAATTTGTTTTTATTTTATCTAGATTATATTAAATTATACTATCTATTATCTTATCTATATAAATATTTAATTCTCATCTTTATCTTAATCTAGATATGTTTTTATTTTATCTTGCCCAACACTGATACTATTCCAGTCTGATCTCTTCAAATATCTGGAACGTAGATGGTATACAAATGAAGCCATGTTCCCATTAGATAGATAATAATGTCGATCATAGCCACTTCACTAAAGTTTGTCGTTTGATTAATAACATGTGGTATCTTATGATTTATCGAAGTAAGGATACCCCCCCCCCCCCGTTTTACTCTACTGTTCATATATGTGATAGAATTAGAAAAATTAATAGTCTCTTCTAGCTTTAAGAAGGTTTCACATAAGAATAATATTTTTGATTTTTTTTTTTGTAATAATAGTACATCTTCCCAATTGGATATGAGTCCCCTGGCATTCCAGTGGATAATGTCAACACAGATCGTTGTCCTTTGAGACCTAGACATCGCTGTGTGGGAGAGGGCTAACCATTTCTCGCCACCAACTAAGAATGTCCGAGAACCATACAGGAGAGAGCGGAAATTTTGACTTCAAAATATTAAACGCTGCTTCAATTTCTTTTGAGTCACCCTGATTAGTGACTTTCATGAGAGAAGAAATGAAAATTTTTAGACAGTTCGATTCTAGTTGATCAACCATGTGGCTTCCTAAATTGGACAAGTTTGTACACTCCTGAAGGATGCTTTGGTTCAATAGATCGGAAGATAAGCCTCGGTTTTGCTGGTCAGAAGGCAGGTTCGTAAGGGCATCTGCATGCTCTGAAGGTTGTTGTTCCAATGTGAATAGCGACAGCTGAGACCATTGGATTTGGGAAGGCGTAAGGGTACCATTTGTCAGAGGCGCTTGAATTGGTGGATGATAAGCGAAGATAGGCGATAGTTCGTCTCGTCCACACGTGGAGCATGTAACCCCAGCCAAGGTATAACGGTCATCATCATTTGCTGGGTTAGGAGTTTGTACACTCGCAGGAGAACAATTCACTTGCTGTCTATGAGATTGAAATGTAGAGTCTCATGATGGCAGCCTTTGTAAATTTTGATGAGGGGGTTCAACCAATGTTGAAGGATGTAATACAGTGGCGGCAGAGGCATAAGATTTATGCCCTGATATCTCGTTTCCGAGCTCCATATCAACAATTTTTTTTGCTTCAGAATAGGAGATATACATATTAACCATTTTAAACCTGATGCAGGCTTCATATTTAAGCTGTTGACAACCTTTATAGTAGGAGGAGTGATTCATACTACAGTTTGCGCATACAAAGGTACTTGAGTTGCACTTATCTCTACTGTGATCTGGAGATACACATTTTGAACATAAAGGGGTATCAAAGTTGGGGCATCTAAACTTGGTGTGTTCCAGCCTGTGACATATCACACATTGCATATGCCTTGGAGGGAGGCATGTCACAAGGAAGGACTCATGTTCGAACTTCACTTTAGCCGGAGGGGTCGGGATGTTGAAGTGTGACTGGTGTCAGTGTGTGTTTGGTTTTTTTTTTGTAGATTATGCTAAAAAATTAATTAATTTTTTTAAGCTGCGTTTTCTGTGAGTTGAGTTTAATTGCGTTGTTGTGAATTCCCTTCGTAATTGTTGTGGTTGTGATGTTTCTGACGTGTATATGGTGAGATTGTAAGAGCTTATCTGCTGACAGTTTTTATTATTATTAGTTTTTTCGTTTTAGCGATATTGTGATGTTTTCAATATTGTAAGCGGTAACAATAAGGTTGGAAAGCTGTGGCAATTATAGTAACGATCTTACTAATGCTTTGTTGTCGCAGTTTTTCCAGAAATTTAGCTCACAACAAAGGTGTTGTTATTTTTTTTTAGAAGAGTGATTGCTCTTGGCAACGACGTTGTTGTTCTGAGAGAGAGAAGCTTGCCTATGGTAGCACTGGTTCGTGCGTCTTCCCCCCCCCCCCCATTATGGCTAACGAGCGATCATTGAAGAGAAGCGGCGTTTATAATATGTTTAGTTTCTAAGGTGCAGGTGCATTTGACATCAACTGTGGTAATGAAGCCAACAAGAAACCCTGTGGAATGTCCGTTTTAGAGCCTCACCAGTGAAACGCCGCTATCGACGTTTTTTGTTAATACGATCTACTAAGATAAGAAGTCGGCGGGGTCTTCCCTTCTAGTTGGTGAGACCTATCTAATTACTCTTGTATTTTGTGTAATATGCGCATTTGTGAACCCGAGTTTATTTCATCGGAGCAGTATTGTTTCTCTACCCGAATAAACTGTTTAAAGTCAAGCACAATATCAAGTTCAAGTCTTATCTCAAGTGCTGCCGTGTCTTTCATATATATGCACGTTGAACAGCTGTGATTACATTACGGAATTGGATCTTTATGCTTGATTTCCCCAGTGCTTGCTGATTGCAGTAATTTATAGCGTTTTTCAAGCGACCCTCGAGTTAAAGTGTTATTTTTCTGTTGATATTCCGCAATCTTTTATGAGTCGTAACATTAACCGGCTATTGCTCGGGATTTGTAAAGCTATGCTAGATGCATGAGAACGGATTGGTAACAGTTCAACAGGATAGCGGTTTAACTGAAAATTCATGATGGGGAGATCCCTCCCTAATTGTCAGTCAATGTGTAGTAATATGGTCAAGCCAAGAGCTGATTAGGGGGTGTATCGTTGTAATTGTGTGGTATATATGCATCTGTTATTTCTGCATAAGGGGTTACAGCTCTCTTACCTTGTCCCAGCCTAAGGTGTGCCATCTGTTAGTGCCACCGTGGTCCGGTTCTTAGTAAAGGAGAGCACGACGCCTTCCTGATAGATCCCTAATCGACTCTTGGGGTGTGGATTAAAGGTAGTGTCGAGTTGCGCTACTAGAGTTGCGAGGTTAGCAGTGATATTAACCTTTATTGATCAGGAGATCCCGTTCATGCATCAGCTGATGCTCTTAGCTTAATTGAAAACGCAAGAAGGCGTATTTACTTTTTTGAATGGAATTTAAACTAGTAAGAATTAACTACTTTAATTAATGAGTTTTGTTAATCTAGTTCGTAAGTGTGAGGCTCCAATTAAATTTGCATATTATAATATTTTTAAATGCCTTATTTGAATAAAATGTTGTTTAACGGTTCCTCTCACGTCTGCTCCTTGTCCAAGTTACACCTCCCCTTGCAGGTCTAAACAACCCGCTCCTGCCGCGTGTGGGTGTAGATTGCTTAAGGGTTCCTTTTGGCACCCCCACCCACGCGCTCAGGGTGCATTTGGCGCCCGAACAGGGACTTGCTATTCCAAAATTTCGGGATCAGGGATGGTCAGGGAGTAGGACTTGTATAATGAGTGAGTTTGGTAAGCATGGTGTTGATTGTGTGATGTGTTGTGATTAATGTTTTGATGGTATATTCAGTTGAGTGAGTTTTATGAGAAGAGATAGAGTTTAGTGGGGTTGTCATTGATACAGTTAGGCATCTGACTTTAGTTGGGTGGCTCGTACTGGTATAGCGAGCAGCTGTGGATTGGTTTTGCAATGGAGGCTGCTTGTAATGCATGCCTGTTGCTGGTCCAGAAGCTGGAAGATTTGGTTATGAAACTTACTGAGGTGGTTTCATGGAATAATAATGATGGGGTAGAAGCTAATGTATGTCAGGAAGTAGGACAATTTGTAGAGGAGCCCCAACACGTTGAAACGGGAGCCCCTCTTGGAAGGATGGCTGGGAAGGCCACGTCGAGAGTTAAAAAGGCGACCGAGTTAATAGGCAGCCAATGCATAGCGTGAGGAGTTATGCAGGTCTGGGAAGGGGTCAGGTGGTAATGGTGGCCATGATGGGGAGTGTTGAAGGGAAGGTATTTGGGCCTTTTAAGATTGTTAAGTGGGTTTCGAACTCCTGGGTGAAAGTTCGAGGTATGAGGCATAAGGACACTAAAATAATTTATAAGAATCTGGTGAGAGTTGATTATCATCAACAAAAGCTCAGCTCTGCTAATAAACATGCAGAAAGACCAAAGAGGGACATCGCTACTGAAACGGGGTGGGTTAGGACGGAGGATGCAGCAACAGGTACAGTTGGGAGTACCTTGGTGAGCCTGGCGGTGGGTACCGATGAAGTAGTAATGAGTGATATTGCAGTGGGTACTGAGGAAGTTAGATATGTGAGGGTAATGGTTGATGTGGGAACCATATATGAGGACTTCACCTATAGTCAACCATATATGAGCCACTGTCTCAATCCGCCGAGGTAGGTGGGGAGGTAGACAGTTGTAGCGGGACTGTATTTGGCCAGAATTCAACTATGGGACTCAGAAGAGTATGTGCGAGAACATTGGGACTAGGCATCCGCGGAACAGGATGAGCAAAGTCCCGTAAGATTTGTGGGAAATTTAGTTGAAGCCTGTCCACCTATGAAGGAATCTGAGATTGGAGTGAGCGATAGCTGTAGAGGGAGACAAACGCTGGTGCGCGAGCCGGCGGATAAATATCGCGCGAACGCGAGGCACAAGCGGTCTCGAAAACGCGATAGGGTAGATGGCTTCAATGGTGTGAGTGGCCTAGTTAAGGGATTGGCCCACCCTGATAGGTTGAGAAAGGGTCAGTTAAATGACAGTAATTCTAGACTGCCAGCTTGGTTCACAAACCAGTTCAGAGGCAGGGAAATTAACGTCATAGTAAATGGAAGTGAATGAGTGTTTTGGTGTCAGTGTTCGTTTTGCTGTGTTTGTGGTATGCATGTGGCCCTTGGGAATAAAAGAACCGGGTTCTTTTGTTCTTAAGGGGGGGGGGCGTATGTGACTGGTGTCAGTGTGTGTTTGTTTTTTTTGTAGAGTATGCTAAAAATTAATTATTTTTTTTAAGCTGCGTTTTCTGTGAGTTGAGTTTAATTGCGTTGTTGTGAATTCCCTTCGTAATTGTTGCGGTTGTGATGTTTGTGAAGTGTATATGGTGAGATTGTAAGAGCTTATCTGCTGACAGTTTGTATTATTAATGGTTTTTTTCGTTTTAACGATATTGTAATGTTTTCAATAATGTTAGTGGTAACAATAAGGTTGGAAAGCTGTGGCAATAATAGTAACAATCTTACTAATGCTTTGTTGTCGCAGTTTTTCCAGAAATTAGCTCACAACAAAGGTGTTGTGTTATTTTTTTTTCGAAGAGTGATTGCTCTTGGCAACGACGTTGTTGTTGTGAGAGAGAGAGAGAGAGAAGCTTGCCTATGGTAGCACTCGTTCGTGTGTCTTCCCCCCCATTATGGCTAACGAGCGATCATTGAAGGGAAGCGGCGTTTATAATATGTTTAGTTTCTAAGGTGCAGGTGCATTTGATATCAACTGTGTTAATGAAGCCAACAAGAAACCCCATGGGATGCCCGTTTTAGAGCCTCACCAGTGGAATGCCGCTATCGACGTTCTTTTGTTAATACGATCAATTAAGATAAGAAGTCGGCGGTGTCTTCCCTTCTAGTTGGTGAGATCTATCTAATTACCCTTATATTTTGTGTAATATGCGCATTTGTGAATGCGAGTTTATTTCATCGGAGCATATTGTTTCTCTGCCTGAATAAACTGTTTCAAGTTAAGCACAATATCAAGTTCAAGTCTTATCTCAAGTGCTGCTGTGTCTTTCATATACAGGGTGTTTTTGAATTGAGTGCAGATTTTTTGAGAGATGATAGAAGAGGTCCTTAGAAGTATTTTTTGTCATATGAACGTGGGGTCCCTGCAGCTCCGTTTACTTACAATACTGCATTGAACAATCAAAAGACACCAGGACGCTTGTGTTAATTGTTAAAAATAAAATAATCTAGGCCTACCAACACACACTGCGTCCCGGTGTCATTTGATTGTTCAATGCAGTATTGTAAGTAAACGGAGCTGCGGGGACCCCATGTTCATATGACAAAAAATACTTCTAAGGACCTCTTCTATCATCTCCCAAAAAATCTGTACTCAATTCAAAAACACCCTGTATATGCACATTGAACAGCTGTGATTACGTTACGGAATTGGATCTTTATGCTTGATTTCCCCAGTGCTTGCTGATTGCAGTAATTTATAGCGTTTTTCAAGCGACCCTCGAGTTAAAGTGTTATTTTTCTGATGATATTCCGCAATCTTTTATGAGTCGTAACATTAACCGGCTATTGCTCGGGATTTGTAAAGCTATGCTAGATGCATGAGAACGGATTGGTAACAGTTCAACAGGATAGCGGTTTAACTGAAAATTCATGATGGGGAGACCCCTCCCTAATTGTCGGTCAATGTGTAGTAATATGGTCAAGCCAAGAGCTGATTAGGGGGTGTATCGTTGTAATTGTGTGGTATATATATGTGTCTGTTGTTTCTGCATAAGGGGTTACAGCTCTCTCCCCTTGTCCCAGCCTAAGGTGTGCCATCTGTTAGTGCCACCGTGGTCCGGTTCTTTGTAAAGGAGAGCACGACGCCTTCCTGATAGATCCCTAATCGACTCTTGGGGTGTGGATTAAAGGTAGTGTCGAGTTGCGCTAGTAGAGTTGCAAGGTTGGCAGTGATATTAACCTTTATTGATCAGGAGATCCCACTCATGCATCAGCTGATGCTCTTAGCTTAATTGAAAACGCAAGAAGGCGTATTTAGTTTTTTGAATGGAATTTAAACTAGTTAGAATTAACTACACTTTTAATTAATGAGTTTTGTTATTCTAGTTCGTAAGTGTGAGGCTCCAATTAAATTTGCATATTATAATATTTTTAAATGCCTTATTTGAATAAAATGTTGTTTAACGGTTCCTCTCACGTCTGCTCCTTGTCCAAGTTACACCTCCCCTCGCAAGTCTAAACATCCCGCTCCTGCTGCGCGTGGGTGTTTATTGCTAAAGGGTTCCTTTTGGCACCCCCACCCACGCGCTTAGGGCACAGAAGAAAATGAGCAGCTTACCATATCGGGCTCCAGGTAAGGCGGGGCGAATTTCTTGATATCTGTAATTTTATTTCCTCAATTCGACAAGCTTTGGAAGTCTACCAGTGTGACGGTATTTCTAATACCAAAAATAAATCCCACTGATGTCGTCAGGATTTTTGAGATTTCAAATAAAATCTACCATTATCGGTGAACTTACGGCAGGTGGCAGCTTGATGATTGGATTGAAATTTTACAAGAAATTTCCCTAAATTTAAGTTAGTAAAAGACTGGGAAGAACTGGTGAGAGACGAAATAAGGCAGGAGAAAAACTTTCATCAAGTAGATGTTACATCATTAGGCGATATCTTTTCTGAATTTTTGTTACTGAGGTTGGATTCGTATTTTGAAACTGAAATAAGCAGCCATGGGCGGGCAGGGGGTGGGCGTGGCCTGGTTGTCTTGTCGGTTGGCTTGCCAATCGATGGAGTTCAGCAACTTCAGGCGCGACCAGCTGCTGGTTGGGTGACGGCCTGGGCTTGAGGGCCACCGCTGGCGGGACAGCTATTTGGGGCGCGGCTGTTGGGGGACTTTGGTCTGACCCATTTGCCGATTGACCATAGCTGGTGTTCCAGCAGTTGGTGACAGCCTCTGGTTCGTTTATCCCCAGCAGCTTTTCCATCATGAAACCCCCCGTGCTTCGGAGGGCACGTTAAGCCGTCGGTCCCGACTGCTACTGTCATCTCGTAGCAGTCGTTATTAATGGGATGGCGCAAAACTCCCTCGTAGGAGTAGGTGCCGCAGATTATCGCTTGCGATAATCTACCCTCTGTACCAGATAAGATAAGATGGGCGGGCAGCTGCGGCCAGTTGCTCTTCTGTGACTTTTGAAGCCTGAGACGAATTAGCAGGTTTCGATATATTCAATGCAGCTAAACCGGTCGAAAGAATCGGCGGAGGCATGGCATTCTGCGGTTTTCTCGAATTAGTTTTCTTTGTCAATTCTTTATTTAAGTTCTTTGCTTGGTTCTTTTTACTGTCGCTTTTCTTATCGCTTTTTTTGTTGCTTCTGGCCGTGTGAGATTTGGAGACTAGAGTTATCCGATAGATCTTCCATGGATACACTGCTGGATCTGTCTAAATGACTTTCCGAGTCCCGACACCTTTTCGCTGGAGGGGGAATGTCCTCCATACTTTTAGTGAATTCACTCTCTTCATCCTCTGAAAAGGGACATGCTCTCAAGTCCGAGGGGGGAGGGTCCCCCATCGCGGCCCTCGAGGGCTATCAGGCTAGACGGCTATCGCTCGTAACAAACTGTGTAGAATCTTCAGAAGCCAACGAGGGAAACGAAAACACCAGAGGTAAGATGATTTTTTGGAGTATTTGACTAAATTATCTAATTTAAGTAGACCAGGAGCCAATAAAACTAAAATTTTAAAAAGGGAGTAAAAGAGAGAAAGATTATAATATGCGAGCCTGAGTTGGGGATATGCTGAAGCAAGGCTCTAAAGAGAGCCTCCCTCCCGTCATCCGTTCCACTCCACCGTTCGACGAAGAGTCCCTATAATTAATCTATAACACGGTAATTTCGTTGTGAATTTCATCCGGACAGTAGGTCAAAAGTATTTTGAAGTAGCCATCTTTGGGAGGAGTTATTTTTGTATTCAATGTTAGCTACGAGAAATTCAAATAAAAAGTGAATTGATTTTTTATATTATGAACTGGTCACTGTATATGCAATATAATTAATGTATATTACATGGTAATTTCATCAGGACAAAACTCTGTTCGGACAAACCCTCTTCCGGCCACAGTCAGTCGTTGCAGGGCTGATATTAATCCTTTTGTATAATACGATCCAACAAAATTATTCGCATTATAGTAGAGGATTTACGGTATATCAAATTGATTTGGATGGTACTATTATGTAACGGTGAAACATTTCTTGCTATGTTACGGCTAACGTAGTGCTTTACAACCGGTTATCGCAGTCTGATGTAACGGTACAGGTCTTTGTGACTAGCTCCAGTCACCCCAGTATCTACTTACAGTGTATCCTACCAGACAAAATTCTACGTACTCTGTAACATAACACTTACCTTATGGATAATACCAGCGCTATTCTGTGTCAGCAAACAAAATTTTTTATGGCCTATGATTCAGAAGTGATCGTATAGTGGTACAATATTTGGAATGGAAAACTGATTCGTAGCTTTATCCCCCGTTGCTTATTCCCTACAATTCGGCAACCCCGTTAATACCTTCCCCTCCTATTCAGACTAAAACCCCAAAATGAAGAGCAAACGAATGACTTATGATATATGAATAAAATTTATTAAAGAAAAGAAATCCTTAAAGCTAAAGTGATGACTATTACTGTGAAAGTGAATATGAATAAACGTAATTAGAAGATAGCAATTAAACTCTAGTAATCAGAATTACTTAGGTGATTACAGGCAAAATAATTGGAAAATAACCAGGAATTAATCAAGCTCAGTTAAACGATATTTAAATTTAATAATACAACGTTCGACCACACTTGGATGGTATTTCCAGGTTGTTCTTAACCTTTTCCCAGCGGAGGTGGCCTAATCAGGCCACTTGTAGCCATGTCAATTCCATATAACACATTACAAAATTTAAATGCATATAACTGAAATTCTATTACAGATAAATTGCTAATTTTTTTTTTATTTTTTTTTCAGATGCACATTACTACTAGTATATCCCTTAAAATTTTAAAATTAAATGAGAAAATATAATAAAAAATGATTTTCCACAGGTGTTGTCAAAAGAGGGGGGGAGGGCTGAAATCATGACTATAAAAAAATGCTTATAAGAAATTTTCTATTATCGATAAAAACTTCAAACTGCTTTTGTTGAATTCTTGAAAGCTTTATAATTAACTGCCAATAAATTATATACCCCAAATTTATTTATAATCAATAATATTCGAAATTTTAGAAAGCTTGTGTATGGAGAAACTTAGCAACATCTAAAATTACGAATTTATTAAAAAATTCCAGGGCACATTTAAACCATTTAATGATTGAATTATATTAAAATAATACCTTTTATTTATGTTTTAAATTTTTTTTTTCGTAAATAAACATTTTATTCATAAGTTATTTCAAAAAAATTAAAACCATTGCTATCAGGATCGTTTCTTGATGACGTCATTTGAGATTGATCACTTCTCAGAATATGAGGAAGTTAGATAAGGCCACATCTATGCTTTATCAAAGAAAGAGATTAAAATCCTATTATGTGATTTTCTGGCTATTGTCAGGCAGGTGTGACCCATTTAACAACAAATTACGTAGGGATTTGAAAAAAAAAAGTAAAAATATTCTACATTCAGTTATATAAAAAATCGTTAAAAAAAAAAAAATAAAGATATTAAAAAAATTTTTTTTGCTTTATTTAGATAAGATTTCTCCCTAAATTTTGGTTATTTTAAAATACGAAATTATAACATTTGTAATTTTTTAAAAAAGGATTAAAACCAAGTTTTTCAAATAGAAAATTTTATTATACATTTTAATGTATTGTTTAAAAAAAAACCATTACTTTTAATCGATCAAAAAAATTACTAATCAAAAGCAATTATATTCAAGATCACAAATTTAAAATTTTAAAGCAGTATATCAGTTATTGAATTTTTAAAAAAATATTTTCTATCCCCCTGTAAGAAGAATCATTTTCTCAAGAAAATAGCTGGCTGGGAAAAGGTTAAACTAATAGGCAGTCAGCGTCACTCAATACTATAAACTGAGTTCAAACTTATGACCTACAATTGTTATGAAAACCACAAATCCTGGGGCCCTTAAATTTTTAGCGCAGAAAAACACTTATCTGTTCTGAAGACACTTATTGATGCTCTGGCCAGAGATCTTAGTTGCTTCCATCGTGGTGCGAGACTCCGACCTCTTTTGGTGTTCCTCCGATGTGCCCTCTGTTATTGTGGCTGCTACCATGCACTATCTCGTCTCCTTCTGGTTCGGTGCGTCGGAGTCGTTGTGCTCTCATCTCGTGGTCGACCCTTCTAGGTTCTCCTCGTGTTCGTTTTCCTCTCCGTACTGACAGTCAGCATGCCGCCGACTCTCACCGCACGATATCCCGACCAGGCTCACCACACGCAGCTCCAATTGCGTGACTTGATCTGTGGATATCTGCCTATGGATCTATGCTGAGATTCACGGCGCTACCAACGCGCGCACGGATGTTGTGTTCCAGGGTTTGCAGTGCAGCGGGGGCAGGGCTGTATGTTGGTCCTCCCCTTACACTCGCTCTCTTTCCACCCAGGTCACCGAACGCAACCCGCCAAGCGCTGTACCCAACTCATACAAGTAGATCCGATGCTCGAGTCAGCGCCCTCACTAACCTCCTACGGTTCTCTGCAACGCTGGCCAGCGCTCTCCGGGTTCTATGTGCCATGGTGACTTATGATTGCTCAACTTATGTCAATTCCCTTCATGTTTGGTCGTTCTCCATTGTCGAGGTTCGGCTGCTGGCTCGGGTTCGCATCCTTCCTGTCACATAGGTACAAGTCTGTTCAGCGCAACTGCTCCAAAGGTAATCTTCTTTATTCGCACTTTTCTTTCCTCAACTCCTTCTCACTCAGTATTGTAAAAATTTTCTGGAACAGACTCCACGTTTCTCATAGGATGTGACCGTTGTCATGGTGATCGCTTTCCCACCCGGATGCTCTCTCACTCACTCTCTCCTTCGCGCCAAAAGTTTTTGGGGCAAAGGAGTACGAGTTTGTGAGTGGGAAAATTGATCGGCACAAAGAGCGACACCAGTACAACGTGTTCACATTGCCCACATGTATTTTACCTTTTGTACCTCCAAGTGTTTAAAATTAAAATGTTTTTTTAAGAAATAATTCTCCTAAGCCTCCCGTTTGCTCCATGCTAATAAATTTCCGTAGCTATTCTTCCCCCCCCCCCCTTTTTCTTTTAGTAGACGCCTGTACAATCACTTCTATAAAATGGGACCTAAACGAAGTTTATCTCTACTTATGATTGATTTGTTTCTGATTAATTGGTTCAAAAAACTACACAGGCGTGCATCATATTTAATGAATGTGCATCTGTAGTGTCGGGGCGTGTGAGCCATTACAGAAGTGTAAATGGCTCAAACGTCCCGTCACAATTAAAAACAAGTAGAATCATGACATGGTCTCGTTGAGCCGGTCTTGTATATATTTTTATTTTGGGTTAATTTAACCAAATGTATTTTCTTTTTTATTTTTTGCTTAATTTACTTATTAATGATTGTTAATAATTACTTTTTTATTTTTATTTTATATGTAATGGTTGTATTTACAATTGTACTTTTATGCCATTTGGGGCCTAACGAGTCAGTCTGAGACCATACAGGTGCAACAGGGCAGAATATACCTCCAGAGAGATTATACCTGGGGTTAATTTATCCTAGGGTGTTTTATTCCCCAGTTCAGGATTAGCGTCGTGCCAATCCCTTCTAAACTAAATAACCCTTGGCTACTTGACCAAATACGCATCTATATATATAAAGAAGGATGTTTGTGGGTCTGTTTGTTTGTATGTTTTTTATACAAATCTACAGTTTTATTCCGATCTTGATAAAATTTCGCATACATGACCTTCAAAGCATGAGGAAGGTCACTGTCTAC
>JAHWFO010002267.1:461058-476857 GCA_023313115.1 Rhysida immarginata
AATATGGATAAGTTTCAATTTGTAACAATGCATAGAATTCCTGTTATTCAGGTTTTTCTTAGAAAAGAGAGTTCTTAGTACTTAACAATTTCTTGAAAATCTTTAAAAATGATCAGTAGCTGGAGATAATGAAGAGTTAGCAGACTATTGAGAAAGAGTGGAAAGACGACAGAGAAAGCAAACCTTTAGCTCCGTGCTGTATTGAGCAAATGGAAAGCAAGTAAATAGAAGAATTGGCGACCGCTAGACTACCCAAAGTGATGAAAGGCCAAATTTTGCTTCAACACAACGAGAGAAGAGTGGAAATTGCAACAACATCAAGTGTACATCTGAAGTAAGATTACCTGAGTAAGAAATTATTGGAGTGGTCCATCCATTGTGAGCCTTTAAAAAGATTTTTTTCGAATTTTCATTAAGAATTTTTACTGTATTAATTCTAAGCATTTTCATGTGTTTATTTTTAAGATATTGCAAAATTTAATTTAATTTTTTGAGATTGTTCTGTTTACATCCAAGTGTAATTATCCCGGGCAACGCCGGGTACCTTTGCTAGTCTTCTATATATATAAAGAAGGATGTTTGTGGGTCTGTGCGTCTGTGGGTCTGTGTGTATGTTTTTTATACAAATCTACAGTTTTATTCCGATCTTGATAAAATTTCGCATACATGACCTTCAAAGCATGAGGAAGGTCACTGTCTACCTCAGATTTCGGAAAAATAATAAATATCGATAAAAAATCGATATTCATGGTTATGGCAAGGCATATTAATGAGAAATATCTCATGACCAACAATGCAAGGCAAAGTTTGTACAACAATAGGTATCAACAATGGTATCAACACGCAATTCACAAACGCTCTGCATGGACCAACAATCAATATCTCATGACTAACAATAAAAGGAAAAGTTTGTGCAAGTGTAATTATCCCGGACAAAGCCGGGTACCTCTTCTAGTAGATAATAAAAATGGTGGGGGTTGATAATACGAAAAGTTTGTGAGGCTCACAGTTTTCTAAATTGAGCACAAGGTCAATAAGATTATCTTATC
Source organism: Rhysida immarginata (assembly GCA_023313115.1). Classification (NCBI taxonomy): domain Eukaryota; kingdom Metazoa; phylum Arthropoda; class Chilopoda; order Scolopendromorpha; family Scolopendridae; genus Rhysida; species Rhysida immarginata. The sequence goes on from JAHWFO010002267.1 coordinate 462,108, forward strand.
ACTCTCTCTCAATGTGTTTATCTTTTTCTTTTTGAATGAAAAATTCCCTTGCTGTAATATGTAGAGCTGCAATAAACAAGACCTCCCCCCCCCCTATCTCTCACGTTTTTAAAAAAGTGCACAATTTAAAAAAAATATCTATTTTAATGATGTATTTAATTTAAAAGATTTTCAATTTTTTTATTTTGATTGCATAATAATTTCGATAATTATGTGCGATATTTCTCTGATGCACGATAATAAAAAAAACTGATAATAATTAAATAATGGTTGTAGAAGAAAAGAATGATGAAACATAAAAACCCTGGAATAAAAAAAAATAAAAATTGAACAAAGGAATTGGACCCTGAACAAGTTTGAAAAGGGTATCCTTTGTCAAAGCTAGGACAATGATAAAGCAAAGAGGATAGTAGAAAATCATCCTGAAAGGGATCCTTTAATTTTTATAATAAATAAATAAACGGCATTGTCTTTTTGATGTTAAAATTCTAGATGGCAGGGGAGGGAGGAATTTTTGACAAGGTGGGTCGGGCTTGCCCCAAACTTAACTGGAAGAGAAAATCAAGGTGAGGAGAAAACTAAACAGGAAGGAAAAAAATGAAGAGTACATTATGCATTGTATTATTGAAAAAAAATTACAGGAAAAAACCAGTGAAATAATGTAAAACACATATTAGAAGTTGTAACGGGGCATGTGTAATATTTCGTTTAATATTTCACATGATCCGCCACTGCAGATATGCCGTTGATTAGGTATATTTGTGTTGTTTAGTTTATCAGAATTAAAGGATAACTGGTTGAAATTAGCACAAAGAAGTAGAAATTGGAAATTTATTTGTTAGTTAAAAAGGGGGGGGGGGGGAGTTTTGTGTAGCGTGCTAAGGTAGGAAAGTTTGTTAGCTATGAAGACTGGAATTAAATGCAAATAGAAGGGGAAAATAAGGATTATCAGTGGGTTTGCTTCATTAAGCTTGGAGTACAAAATGACTCAGCAAAATTAAAATAAATTTTTTGGTAATGTTAAATTTAAAGAACTCTCTCAGTTAAAATTTTTTTTTTCTCCATCGCTACTGTGGAAAAAGTAGGCCTAAAGCCCTTTTTGTTTGAGGATTAGGCAGTAGAACTAAAAGAACACTGAGTGTGAAAGTGGAAGCGACGTTGCCTAGACAACGACCTTCGCGAGGCCAAATACTAAGAAACAAACCCCAGCGCCCAATCAGAAATAAGATATAGAAAAAAGAACTTTAAGAAGAGATGGAAATATAGATGTGACAGTGACAGTGTGTGGAATTGAAGTGTGTTGGTGTTCGAGAAGTGAGACGAAAATTGGAAGATAATGACGGGAGAAAATGTAGCATCCAAGAAACCCGAGAAAGGAGAGAGCGAAATCCGAAGGAGCGAGCGGGAACGAGATGACGAGGTAGCCCATACCAAGGAATTGTTCGTCTTGACGAGCAACAGAGGCAGTAGCTGACGGTAAGTGTGCGGTTTGGTAATGGGGGGGACCGGGGACCGGGGACCGTCTGTACACAGCGCCGGCGAAGGAACGAGCAACTTAAGCGTTGGGATGCAGACGGCACGCTTCCAACCTGTGTCGTCTTCAGGTACGGACCTCCGCTGCCGGGCTGTCGAAGCAAGTCATGGAGATGACAGCTCAGACCGTATCATGATCCAGAGAACGCTGTACTTTACAACGATGGCAAAGCAGATGGAGGCAAGCGAGCATGCCTAGACCCGTGCTCAGACCCAAGGCGTAAACACTGAACAAGGCAGCGGCAAAACCAGGGGACTACATAACCTGACTATAAGCCGTCGGAATCAGCATCAACCGTGTGTGTAGAGTGAATCAGAGAGATAAGTACTGTACTTTTTTTTTTTTTTTTTAAAAAAAAAGAGGCCTGCTGGCATAGTGATCACAGAGTGAAATGTTTAAATCAATAAGGTGTGTTAAGAGAGCTCTAGACTGGGTAACTCGATTAAGACTAGAAAGGAAGGAAAGATAAGAGGAGTGATTGTGCCAAGCTAAACTTTTCGATAGAGTTGTGAAATTGATATTTGTTCTAGTTCTTTAGCTTAAGAAATTCTCCTTTTTTATTATTATCATTACGGCAGATGGTTTAGAAATTAAAATTCAAAATTATAGCTTTTCATTTCACAATTTTTTTGTTTGCTACTTTTTACTTAGTAGTTTATAGCTGAATCCAATTTATTTCTGAAATATAATAAAATTTTGTCTTAATTACATCTTTAATTTGAAATTGTGGAATAATTATTATAAGGTTAAAATTCAATATAGTTGTTGAGTCATTGGTAAACCAACCTTTACATAATACTAGAAAAGGAGGTCAATTTAATTATGCAGTTATTAATCTTGAGTTTTAAGCATCGGAGGCATACTCTAAAGCAGATAGGTGGGGCATAATTAAGGTTTGTACTCGGGGATAAAAATATTTTTTTGTTATAAAAACCACTATACGACCAGCAATTTAGTTAGAGAGTAATTCGTAAGATATTAATATAAGAAGTACGTAACAAGGAGTGCGACCCACTAAGTAATATAAGGAGTAGTAAGACAAGTATCTCCTTTTCGTTATGTCACAAAGTAAATATGTAATGCATAAAGAAATGATGGATTTCTACGTTGTAATATTTACTTTTGCGTATTGCGTATACTTTATTTTTATTCAAATATTTCCATTGATCAAATCATGCACTGCTTTCTTTTACTTATTTCTTTTTCCGCATATAAATTGCAATTTACTAAACCCTCCCTAGATCACATTTTAGAATAAAAGTTGTCTAATTAACGAATTAAATCAAGGAGTTTATGACTCTTGCTTAATTAAAATTAAAAAAAAAAAATATGCACCAAATTTAATCTCAAATTTATCCGGTAAAACGTTTCATATTTTAATATAAAAAGGCGTACATCATTTTTATATGAATATCAATAGCCCACTTTAAAATCATCGCTCATTATTTAAAAAGCAAATCCTAAAATCATGCGGTTTTTTTCAAACAATGAAAATACGATTTTACTAATTTCATATATTTAATCAAAAAGCGAATATAAATTTTTTACAATTTCTCAGTTCAATTACTAATTTAAATTTTATCATTTAAGTATCAAATTAAATGAGGAAGTCAAAAGCTTCCAGCATAAAAGTGGAAAAGAAGAGGGAGAGCAAATTTGACCTTGTGCTCAAGTATAGAAAACTGTGAGCCTCGCAAACTTTTCGTATTATCAACCCCCACCACTTTTATTATCTATGCGTATTTGGTCAAGTAGCCAAAGGGGGTGATGGGTAGTTTAGAGGGGTTTGGCACGTCGCCAATCCTGAACTAGGGGTATATAATACCCTAGGGTAACTTAACCCTGGGTTTAATCTATCCGAGGGTATATTCAGCCCTGTTCCACCAGCCCCAACATGGCAATGATTGTATTTTTCTAATTATAATAAATAAATAAATAAATTATAATGAATGGTTTTTTTAAATTTATTATTATTCTAAACCTCTTATTAAATTTTATAAGCCACCACTGATAGCAATAATAAAATATGACTTTATAATGCTTTCCAAATACATGTTAAAAACAATTATGCAGTAGATGTTTAGGAAACCTAAATTCTCATATTTATTTTTCACATTTTTCTTTCAGATATACAATATTGGAAATCAAATGTTCAAAGTTTTATTTGGTTGAGGAATCACGTTATGGTTAGTATACAAGATCACCATAAAATCTTGCATATAGGCTGCATAAGTATTTAAGCCTTTTGCTTAATTTGGAATAGTAATTACAGGTAAAATTAAGCTTTATGATTGAGTATTATAACTTAGAGTATTTGCCATTGACATCACTTACAACCATATACATGACTACATGAGATTTGTTTTTATGAACAACTACTGTACAAAGTAAATTCAGTTTGTATAGGTTCTGAAACTGTAATTTGAGGACTGTTATATCTCTGTATGACCTGCTTATTAATAAGTTGGACCTCCATAAGTTGGCTATGCCTGTTCTGGGACTTTATCCGTCCGGAGAATTTTCTCATCTAGGAAATTTCCAAAATGGGAAACTTACCCCCTAAAAAAATTTTTTTTAACCCTTTTAAATTGTGATGCAACAGACTTGGAGATAGACAAATTAGCACTTAGCTAAAATTTGATATGAAATTGAATTTGATATATTTTTTTCACTTTTCCAAACTTTAGATATTTATTGACTTTCAATTTGCAAACTGACACTCTCTTAACATAATTTAAGTAAAATAATATTTTAAAAACAGTAAAGGACTCCAAGAAGATAATGACCTACGAAGCCCTGGGTAATTACACATTCCCTAAGAACAGACAAAAGCAAGATACTGTATAACCAAATGAGCTTCGAAAGGAACCCAATTTTGGACGTCATTAATGACAACGTGTTCCCTGACAAAGAACGCCAACCCACGATAACGCAGGTCTAGCCCTTACACCCACAATTAAGACAATTTTCGAAGAAGGACAGACCTGACATCTCCAGACCTTACCTTATGGTCATTTCCCCCAAAACTGATGTCGATCCGACGTCATTTGCCGCATTTTTCTTGATCTTAGTTATTATGTATTTACATATAATTTCTCAGTTGTATCTTTATCCTATTTGTATCTTCCATTATGTATATGTAATTTTCCCTTTCATTATTTCTGCATGCTTTTTTGTAAACCATATACGTTATGGATTTCAACCTTATGGTCATGGCTCTCATAACTTATGTAAACTCCAGGATCCCGTCATTTGCCCCAATCTTTATTTATTTTTTTTTAATTTTATTTTTAGTTTTTGTTTTCATTTAATGTTATATTCTTATTATTTGTATATTAGCTTCAATAATATATAAGACCAAACGATCGAATTTTTGTATATTACCTTCACTTATTGTTAACCCACCAATCAGTGCAGACTCACTTCATGCTGATTGGTGGGCTTTTCCCATATAATCAGGTGGTTTTCCACTGCATCCTTCGTAGTCATTCTGGTTCCTGATGATGAGAGTTCCTCGAAACGCGTCGATTCCACAATAAAATGCTACTTATTGCTATTCGTGAACATTTTTTCTTGTTCGTTTTGTGACAGGAGTGCTCTCAATAATGGGAAATGCTGTTGTACAGAATTCTCTAAATCCTTTTGGTGTATTTGTTGGTTTTAAATATACCGCGACATGTGTATAGTGAATAAGTATTGTGTTATAACTTAAGCGTGTGTGCGTATTGTTGAGATTAGTTTTAGTTCGTAAGAGGCTGTAATAATGATAGTGAGAAAAGAACATTGATGCTTACAGCACCTTTTTCAAGTGTCGCTCTATCGGAAGCACACAGATTATTGTAAATTTTGTAGATGAGTGAGTTGTTTTTATACAAGAAGGCTGGAAAAAATGCGGCTTGAATGTGTTCACTGTCGGACATTGAGGCCACCTACATGGATACAGGACGACGATCGACATATAAGTACGAGGCATAAACGGGCTCGTAGGAAGGCGAAATCAGCTGCACAGAGGGCATGGAAACCGACCCCTTTCCTGTATAAAGGGAGGCGGTTTGGATTCTGTGATCTAGAGTTTTAGCTATTAGCCGTGGCTATTTTAAACTTAAGGGTATATTGTGACATGTCAGTGGACTGTCGCATGGGCCCAGCGAAAACAACTCTGTGATTGTTTTGTGTTTGATGTTCTCTTTTTTTTCTTAGTGCTTAAAACGTTTATTATGGTAATTAAAATAATTTATTCCGTTTGTTTTAATGGGGTAAATATTTTCCGAGTTTTATTTTTTTTGTTTTTTTAGCGAACATTGTCGCATTATAATGATGCAACAACGTTTGCGATTGTTGAGGAGCTGCCATTGTCTTCTCAGCATGATTTCTGAGAAGATAATGTCAGACTCCCAACTATATAATGATCTCCTTTGCTTTGGTTGTCTGGTAACAAGAAGATAAAAAAAGATTGAGACATTCCAGTGCTGACTTTGGACGATGCAACAGCATACATGATCTGTGTTGGAAAGAAAACATTCGAAGCATTAACCCTAACGGGGTTCCATCAGTAAATGGATTGCCTTTTGCAGGCTATTATTATATTAGCAACTGTATGGTTAATCAGAGTTTATTCGTTGTAAAAAATAGTTGTTGTTTTTTTTTTATGAGTGTAAATTTCATGCTCCGCCGGTATTTTTGTCCGTTCCGTAATTAGCGGTCGAAGCTTATTGGAACACAACAGCGGCGTGTCGGTGCCTGGGTGCATTTTCTTCGATGGTAAAAATATCAAGTAATGCAGCCAATAATAGATGACATCTTGGTGAGTGCTCGTTCTTTTATATTTGTTCTCCGCCATTGATTCCCCATCGCAAACTGAAGCTATCATCAGATAGAAAGTGTGTGCTGAAATTTGTCTAGAAAGACAGTCGCTCACATGCACATCTCTGATTGTGGCCCTCCCCAGCTAAGCGGTGCGAATGTGCCAAAGTGAAAAAGAGACATTTGTACGACACGGACTGAATTTATATAGACTCTATTTAGATTCTCAATTAGCTATAAGCAGTAGTTTAAGACTTTTGTTGTGACTGTAGTGGTTTTAGTCATAGCAAGGGACAGCCTTGGAATATAGCGTGATTAATCTTTTTGTCATTAACGCGCATAAGGGTGCTTGAATTGAGTAAGTGGTGGTAGCATTGCTGGTAGGGGCTGAGCTTTGGATTTCTTTACGTTAACGCTCCTAGACACCCAGCTGCTGGGCGCTCTTGCAAGGTTGACGTTGTCTACTGGCCGGAGCAATTTACCCGAGAAGGGTTACTGTGGTTCCCCCTTCTGGCTGTTATTTATCAAGGAGCCACACGGCATCAGGGGATGTCGGCTTTTGGGGCTAATAGGGTATTGTTTCCGTCCGTAGAAACCCCATGGAATTAGTTGCCCCTGTTTGCATGGTGACATTAATTGATGTTATTTGCATATGTTCAGGGAGTTGTTCTCAAGGCCACACCTTCCTTAGTATAATAATTCATGTTTGTGTAGTAACGTATATTATGATTCATATTTTAGTGTAGAGTATGGTTGAGTAATGTTAATAATTTATTATAAAGTAGTAGTACTGCATATGAGGTGCCCTCCAGTGCACTCATTGTTCTATGGTGTTAGTATTAGTTGCAATACTTACCGTAAATCTTCTACTATAATGCGACACCTTGTATAATGCGACTCCACTTTTTCGGCCCAAAAAACCAGCAAAAATGCTATCCTCTTGTATAATGCGATCCCCATTTTTGACTCCTTGCGAGAAATAAAATGTGCAAAAGTATACAGAAAAAAAAAATCTTTATTTTTAAATAACCTGGATCTTAAAAATGTAGAAATGTAAAAATGCATTTAAGTAAACTTTCTTGTCGTTGTTCAAAATTGTATAAAGTTTAAATCCACCAAAATTCTATTCAATTTTGGGACATTTGCCCCATTAAAACCATTGGAAGTTTATAGCCTTACATTGATAGGGAAAGCTTTCCCACTCACACATCCACTTTATATCAATTTTCTTAATAAAAAAAAAACAAGTAATCTTTATTCCGTTTAATATTTTCACTACATAAGCTTTCTTGTAGGCTTTGGTTGGAGGCAGTTTGCAAGTAAAGTATAACGATCTTTGGAAGAAGTTAGCTGTTGGTTTCATATTACGGTAGCTGTTGGCGACGAGAAATTAGAATAAGAAGTGAATTAATTTATTGTATAATGAACTGGAAGTGTCAATGCAATGTAATTAATGTATAATACACGATAAATTCGTGTGAATATCATCAGCACAGAAGGGAACTTCGTCGAGGCAGTTTGGATTTTTATAGGCCTACAGTTCTCACTCACACATCGACAAAAAATAATAATAATAATAAAACAAAAAAAAAACAAAAACCCACAGAACAGAGCATTTCTTAATGAAAAATCAAGTAAACTTTATTCAGTTTTAACATTTTTCATAACTTGTAAACTTTGATTCGAAGCAGTTTGGAAGTAGGCCTATTTGAAAGTAGCGATCTTTGAAAGAAGTTATTTTCGATGTTGGTGACAAGAAATTCAAATAAAAAGTGAAATAATTTATTGTATACTGAACTGGATACTGTATATGCTGTATAATTAATCTATATCATATGGAATATTCGTTGAGAATTTCATCAGGACAGTAGTTCGAAGCAGTTTGGAAGCAGAGACCATCAATTTTGATGGTCTCTATTTGGAAGTAGCGATCTTTGGGAGGAGTTATTTGTGTATTAAATGTTGGCGACGAAAATTTCGAATAAAAAGTTTATTAATTCATTGTATAAAGAACTGGACACTGAATATGCAATGTAATTAATTTATAATACACGGTAAATTCGTGTAAATGTGATCAGCACAGAAAGCAACTTCGACAAAAGCAACAGCCTCAACTTCGTCGAGGCAGTTTGGAAGTTTATAGCCCTACATTGATAGGGAAAGCTTTCTGACTCGCACATCGACAAAAAAATACAACAGTACATCAATTTTCTTAATAAAAAAAAACAAGTAATCTTTATTCAGTTTAACATTTTTCATAACTTGACTGCATAAGCTTTCTTGTAGGCTTTGGTTCGAGGCAGTTTTGAAATAGGCCTATTTGGAAGTAGCGATCTTTGGGAGGAGTTATTTTTCTATTAGATGTTGGCGACGAGAAATTCGAATAAAAAGTGAATTAAGTTATTGTATAATGAACTGGACACTGTATATGCTGTATAATTAATCTATAACACACGGTGATTTTGTTGTGAATTTCATTAGGACAGTAGTGCGAAGCAGTTTGGAATCAGAGACCATCAATATTGATGGTCTGTATTTGGAAGTAGCGATCTTTGGGAGGAGTTATTTTTGTATTAAATGTTGGTGACGAGAAATTCAAATGAAAAATGAATTAATTCATTGTATTATGAACTGGACACTGTATATGCAATATAATTAATGTATATTATACGGTAATTTCATCAGGACAAAATCCCCTCCAGACAAAACCTCCTCCGGCAGCAGTCGTCATTGGAGGGCTGATATTTATCCTCTTGTATAATACGACCCAGCAAATTTAGGTGCTTTTTTAGGCCAAAAAATTCGAATTATAGTAGAGGATTTACGGTAATCTACATGTATTTGTTTATTTTGAGTTGATCATTAAAAGTCAGTTGTATTAAAATATATTGGTTTTGTGTCAGTGTCTGCCCTCAGTCATCTGCTCCGAACCTCTGACAAGTTCCCCTTGATGGTAATTTCTGTTGTCAGCGTTTGTTTCCAGTAAGGTGGGAGGGGGAGCTCGTCACATCTCGCGCCCGACATGGGGTGGATAATCCAGAATTTCCGAATTATCGAGGGATGACATTTGGCACAAGCATTAGCTGAAAGATTTGTTCTGCTAAGGTTGAACTGGTGATATTATCTGTTTATGTAGGAGGTAAGAGGTAGGTGTATATCTGTAGTATAAGTAGTATAGGCACCGTGAGTATGTAATTGCTGCTGGGGGAAGTGGAAAGGTGGCGTATGGCAGGCCGGGGTGGTCGAAATTTGTAAACCCATAGAGGGGCTAGGTATTGGGAATGTGGATCCGGACCGGAAGAAGGCTTTGAAGGGGTTAATTTATGAGTTCGCAGATTGCTTTGGGAACAAACTGATGGAGGTACTGCGGGTATCAGACTACCAGGCTGTGTATGTGGTTGATAAATCACACCCCATATTTGTACGGCAATATAAAATATAAGGAGGCTTATAAATGACAGTTCATTGAATTGGAAAAGGCATGTGTGCTGGAAGCCAGCATAAGCCCCTGGAACTCCCCGGAGCATGTGGTATCAAAAAAAAATCGTGATGTGCGGATCACTCTCGACCTCCGTAGCGTGAATGCTTGCACCATCGTAAAGGACATTGTGGAAGAGCTGAATGGGCATAGGTTCTTTGCAGTGCTTGACCTAAATAATGGGTATTTTCAAATACCTTTGGTCGAGTAACTGAAAGAATGCTATGCCTTCCAGACTCCTTGGGGAAAATACCAACTAACTCAGTTGCCTCAGGGAGGTAGAAACTCCTCCCACTTTTCCCAGCTGTATGTTGTGAGGACATTATGGGAGAGGCTGGGAGGGGAAATACATACCTTCCTTGATGACGTCGTGGTGTCAACCCGGACGTTTGAAGAGCACCTGGAAGTGTTGTGATGGGTGTTTGAGTGATTCCAGGCCAAGGGGATAATTACTAAGCCGACAAAATGTCAGGTTTGTACCCCGGGTGTCCGATATCTCAGTCATCTTATATCGGCCGAAGGAGCAAGGTTCCATTGGGATCAGGTTGTCAAAAGGCATTCCAGGAAGTAAAAGCCCAGTTGACATCAGCGTCTGTGATTGTGGACCCAAATAATGAGCAGAGTGTTTTCTGCACATGCGGTTGGAGCGGTGCTGCAACAAGGATCTGAAGGGAGTCCTGAAACCCGTGGCATTCTTCAGCCATAAGAGCCAACTGAATTATTCGGTGATAGACAATGAGGCCTTCGCAATTAGAATGGCAATAAGATAGTTTCGGCACATTATCCTGGGGTTCCCAGACCATAAGCCGCTAGTCTTTATCCAGGCAATGAAAGACTCAAACCAGCGGGTCCTAAGATGGGCTTTACAGCTGGAGAAGTTTGTCCTAGATTATCAGCATTTGTCAGGTGAATTGAATTTCATACCCGATGTGCTTTCGCATCAGCGTGATAGTGCGGTTGTGGTTCGGGGGAATCGGGATTAAAGAGACGAGCTGAAGGAACAGCAGTCTAGTGATCCATGGCTAAAAGAGATATTAGTCAAGTTGCAGACTCGGGAAGTTGAGGAGTGGCGTTGGGGCCGACTGGTGTTGCTGGAAGGTCTGGTGGCATGGTATAACCCCAGACACCCAAATGCATGCCCTACGGTGAGTGTGCCCAGGGGGCTCCAGGAGAAATTGTTGTCACAGTTCCATGATGATGTAATGGGGGAGCATCGGGATAACAGCACATCCCTCCGAAAGTTACAAAAATTATACTTTTGGCTTGAAAGGAGGGCAGATGTGAAGCAGATTAAGCTCTGTAGTATCACCTGCTAGCAGACCAAGAGGAATGTAGTAAAAGCGCCATGCATTTACTAGCAGTTGACAATGTCGCACCCATGCATAAATTTAAGACCGGAAATAAAAATATACTGGTCATGAACGATGTGTTAACTCGGTTTGTGGAGACCCAGGCGTTGCCTGACCAAACAGCTGAATCTGTTGCCAGTGCTATCGTGAAGGTAGTTAATTGTAGATGTAGCATGCCAACACAGTTGATTAGCGATAAGGAGTCAAACTTTACCTCAGAGGTGTACAAGGCAGTGTGTGTGGATCTGGATATAGGCCAAAAACTAACAACGGCCTACCGACCCACATCTAATGGTCTCGACAAGAGATGTAATAAGTCTTAATGCGAGACTATTACGGCGTTATGTGCCAACCACCCAGAAAACTGGGACGAAGTGCTGCCCTATGCTTTATGGTCTTTACGCATGAGTCCTTCAGGGAGGTGCCTGCTTACCTCTTGTACCGCTTTGATCCGATTGCACAGCAGGGTTGGGGGGGGGGGGGGGAGGATGATGGTGTGAAGGATGAGCGATGTATGGAGCTATATCGCTCCAGCATAGTATGAACATTTCAGGTAGTCAGGGAGGAGGTAAGCAGGGTGGACCAAGAGCGTCGACAGAGAAAATTAGTGGGCTAAATAAAGGGAGGACTACCCGGTCAATAGACCCTACGCATGTGCATCACTAGTGATTTGCAAGACGCCATGACAGTTCCCCAAAGCGATATCTGATCGTGATTCAAACACACGTTTGATTCAGTTCTGTTAACATTGCTTCATCTAAAGCAATTCTTCCAGAACATTACAGAAGATGGATATACAGGGTGTTTTTGAATTGAGTACAGATTTTTTGGGAGATGATAGAAGATGTCCTTAGAAGTATTTTTTGTCATATGAACATGTGGTCCCCGAAGCTCCGTTTACTTACAATCCTGCATTGAACAATCAAATGACTCCGGGACGCAGTGTGCGTTGGTAGGCCCAGATTATTTTATTTTTAACAATTAACACAACCAGTCTACTGTATGACTTTTTAAAACAAATCTTTACCTACTGCTTTCCCAGAATGCGATTCGTTCATATGACAAATTTTACAAAGGGGTTGGATACCATGGAATCTTCTTGACGAAGTTTGTCCTAAGACTTTTCAACAAACAAGCACGTGCACCTTGAAATTTCTTTGCAAACAATTACTTTAAATATTATTACAGTAGATTGCTTGTGTTAATTGTTAAAAATAAAATACTCTAGGCCTACCAACGCACACTGCATCCCGGTGTCATGTGATTGTTCAATGCAGTATTGTAAGTAAACGGAGCCACGGGGACCCCATGTTCATATGACAAAAAATACTTCTAAGGACCTCTTCTATCATCTCCCAAAAAAATCTGTACTCAATTCAAAAACACCCTGTATATGAGAGAAGAACGAGACTAAAACCCTGGAATATAATAAAAGTTATTAATTAAAAAATAAAAAGCAAGTAGATAATAATTAATAAAAAATAAAAAATTTTAAATTAATAAAAAAAACATAATTAAAAGAAGACGTTTCAAAGCAAAAAGGATAATTCTCTTAAAGCAAAGAATATTAGAGAATTATCCTGAAGTTATGAAAGGAATACTTAAGGACGACCTTATATATAGTTAGCATTGGGAATAGTAAGATGGTATTGGCTGAAATACTAGAAGAGAACAAATGGGAGGCCAGGAAATTAAGAGACGTGTTGGGATAGGACTGAAAAGAGGACAAATAGGAGTTGAAAGGAGGGCGGCGAAAAAATGCATTAGGATAACATACAGAATTAAAATGTTAGAAACTGCAGGGTTAGGGAAATGAAAAGTTATCAGAGAAAGTCAGGGAGGCAGGGCCAAATTCGTGTATTTGTCTGGGAAATGAGACACTTTCTGGGAAATGTCAGGTAAATAGATTTTACTGGAGGCATTATGTTATGAATCGAATAACTAACTAATAAACCAAATTACGATGGATGATCCAATTTAGAAACATGTTTCAAAAAAATTACGATTTTGTCAGGGAAATAGGACTGTCGATGTCAGGGGAAATCGGGGAAATGGGATTTAGAATTTCTGTGGTAATCCTGAAACTAACAAAAAGGTAAGGCTACGTATAAAAGAGCTACGGATCAAAGGTCACTGAAAAAAGGAGTATAAAGAGCTACAAAACCGGGACGGACATAAAATAAACATGGAAAAAGAAAACTGTGTAAGAACATTAAAAAGCGGAAATAGCTTAGAAAAGATAAAGATAAATATTAGGGCCCAGAAAGCCTATGACAAATTAGGGAAAGTTGAAGTTGTAGAGAAATATGGGAAAGGTAATGAAGGAATACTGCCTTTGTTAAGGTTAATGCCATTGGGGGTGAGGTAATTAAATTTCCAAATAGGAAAAGACTTGAATTGCTTTCTTTCTTTTTTGTTACGGAAGTTGTTGCAAAGAATATAAAGGCTGACGCCCTGCAAAGAGTGGCCAGGGGAATTAAAGTGTTTAGCGACAGGGGTGTCAGCATTGCTAAGGATGTCGAACTTATGGCTAGTGAATCTGATATGTATGGTATTATCCATTTCTCCGACATACTGTTTCTGGCAAACCTTGCAATGTAACAGGTAAATAAGATTGTGAGAAGTGCAGGTTAGGTTCTGGTTTATCTTGAGGGTAAAGAAGGAGGAACTACTGGAAATGGAAGTGGCAGGGTTAAGAAAATGGCAAATACCACAACGTTTTTCATTGCAAAGAGAACATCCCTTAGTAGGAGTCTGTGGTTTAGTAATAGCAGCATGGGCCAGAATATCTTTAAAATTAGATGTGCGTTTAAAAGAAACTTTTGGTGGTTCTGGTAGAATGGAATGGAGAGTGGTCAATAATTTGTGATATTTCCTAAGGACATTTTTAATACTATTGAGGGTTGGATGATAAGGAAAAATTAGCGTAGGTGTTGCTATCGCTGGAGAAGGTTTGGGATTGTTGTTAGAACGGGAATTACGATGTTTATAGATAGAAGCGCTTATGACAGATTTTGGGTAGGCTCTTAACTTTAAGGAGTGGATAAGGGCGTTAGCGTGGAAGTCCTTGTCAGATTGATTAGAATATATTCTATGGATGCGAGTGAACTGACCTAAAGGGATGTTATCCTTGCAATGGTGTGGATGGTAGCTGTCATAATGTAAGTACTGGTGCTGGTCGGTGGGCTTCTTATACAGATTTGTAGACAGTTTATTGTTAGTGATAGAGATAGAGACGTCCAAAAAAGGAACCGTCGTGGTAGAATAATTGTGAGAAAACTTGGAGGGGTGGATGGAGTTAGAGTGGGTGATAAATGATAGGAGTGATTCTTCAATATGTGGTCAGATCAGGAAAACATCGTCAATCTACCGCAGCCAGACAAATGGTATTTCATATAAAAAAAATAAAACGATATTAAAATAAAATATATTAATAAGGATGAATACACTCCTTTAATTAAAATAGAAAAATAGGAAAATTAAAATAAATAATTAAAAAAACAAAGAAAAAAAGTCACCACAGTTAAAGTTTACGGACGAAGATAGTCATTTACAACACGAGTCATTTACATCACTAATCATCGAA
>JAHWFO010002267.1:481857-518574 GCA_023313115.1 Rhysida immarginata
AGGAGTGTATTCATCTTTATTAATATATAATTATCACTACTCCTACGTTTATAATATAATTAAAATAAAATATTTTTTAAAATAAAAAAATACAAGTAATTTTTAATCCGTTGGTACAACTGATGGGCATAGATTGGTAAGAGCACAACAGACTAACTAGCTTTTCAGTAGGCATAATATTTTGATTTGCCACATGTAGTCACATATTCTATTGGTAATGTTGATTGAAGAATATGGTATTTATTTCTAACAAGGCTAATGATCCTTTCCACATGAATTAGCAAGCTTGCAATTTTGCGTGTATCTGCAACTTCCAAAGCTGTAAGCTGTTGTTTACCTTTTGTGAAAGCTGGAATTGCAATGCACAGTAAAAGCCACCACTTTCAGCAGTGGTAAACCCTCTATCTGCTAAAATTTTATCTCCAGTGCAAAGGTTGTTTAAAATTCCAGAGTTTTCAGTTATATATTTGTCACTTACATGTCCGCCCCAACCTTCAGAGACAAGCGAAATGCTTCCCTGTGGGGTAATGGCTATAAGAAACTTCACAGCGTTGTGGTGTTTGTAATTAAACCACGTTGCTGCACGAGCAATTAAAGATGAAGGCCTGGAAATAAAAATCTCAAAGCAATCAATTATGACTGCAACTTTTCCTTCAAATGCTGCCTTAAAGGCATTGTCTTGCACACTGGTTCTCTATCTGGCCAAACTATGAGTTTATTCAAACTAATATACACTGAGTTAGCAAAACTCATGGGATTGCAAGCACATTGATTGAAAGCACATTGATTGATGGGCATGGCTCACGAATTCACAGGGGTAACGGATTCTGGGAATGGACCGTTAGACGTTGTGGGAAGAGCTTGGATAAGTGATTAATCAGAAATGGCACGTCGTCGCGAGTTGACGTCTTTTGAACGGGGTATGATAGTAGGTGCCCGACGCATGGGATGTTCCATTTCGGCAGTGGTGCAGGAATTTGGCTTTCCCCGCTCAACTGTCTCCAGGGTGTATCGGGAATGGCTGGATGAAGGCATCACAGTCCACAACAGGCACCATACCGGGCATCCAGCTGCCCTGAATGATCGTGACCGGCGACACCTGGGACGAATGATTCAGAGAGACAGGAGCGCAACAGTGCAGCAAATCACAGACCAGTTCAATACTGGCTGCACTAGAAACGTCTCTCGGTGGACAATCTGTCGGAATCTGCATGCCCTCGGGTTTGGCAGCTGTCGCCTTACACGGGTGCCAATGCTTACCCAGCATCATCGGACACATCGGTGTGGATTTGCCACCAACCATCTTGGCTGGACTCTGCAACAGTGGCGTAACGTCATATGGTCAGATGAGTCACGATATAAACTGTACCACGCTGATGGGAGGCACTGTGTGTAACGCAGACCTCACGAAACGATGGATTCCGCATGCCAACAGGTGGTGGGGCGTCAGTGATGGTCTGGGGTGCATTATCCTGGTTTGGAATGGGCCCTCTGGTTATCCTGGACCAAACGTTGAATGGTCCATGGTATCGTCAACTCATCGGAGACCATCTGCACCCGTTTTTGACATTTCAACACCCTGACGACGTAGCAGTCTTTCAAGATGACAATGCTCCACCACATCGCTCCAATGTCATCCGCGAATGGTTCGAGGAGCATGCAGGAGGGGTCCAACGACTGAGCTGGCAAGCCCGGAGCCCTGACTTGAATCCCATCGAGCATATCTGGGATGCTGTTGAAGTCAGGCTCTGGGCACTGGATCATCCGCCCACGAACGGGCAGCAACTATCTTCGGCTCTGCATACTATCTGGTGTCAACTGCCTCCAGAAGTGTACCAGTGACTTGCAGACTCACTACCACACTGTATTGCTGCACTCCACAGGGCCAGAGGTGGCCCGACCAGATATTAAGTAACTATCCCTTGAGTTTTGCTAACTCGGTGTACATACAATGTAGCCATTTATCAAAAATCCGTGATACTGTTGATTGAGAAACTTCAAATTGTTATGCCAGATCTTGAGTGGGAAGGTTTTAGCCTTATTCGCATCATAAATATAACAAATTCTGAAAATTTCGAAAGGCGGTTTCGGTAATTAGATGAAATTGATTTAGACACCATTTCAAACACTGCTAACAAAATTTTATAATTTGGTACCCAGTATAGAAATGTATCATTGCATCATTCTTACTGAACGATTCTTCGGTAAAATAATGTTTTGGGCTTGATTTTAGATTCTGTACATCAGAGCAAAGAATTTGGCACTCAGTTTCTAGAATTGAAATATCTTTGCTCTGCGTGTCAGTCTGGATTGATACACCGGTATCTTCCTTGTCATCCTCATTTTGATGAGCAGGTATTATTGAATCCACTTCTGACGTGTCTTGATTTTGTACATGGTCTTCTACTTGCTCTGCAGCAGAAACTGTCATAAAATTCTCTTGCTTACGAGCAATTCTTCTTTCATACCGTAATGATGCGCACATCACCTCTTCAGACATAACATTATTGTAGCCGAGCCTAACTGATGGAGACCAGTCTGGATTTGTATCATCAAATAGGCTGGTGGTTTACCTATAAATACAAATATCTGTTGTAGTGACTCAAACTAATATTAATTAGCTTATTTGCACAAAACAAATGGACAACCGTAATTGTACAAATATATAAACTGTCAATTACAATGTGCAATAATTTACAAGCCAATGCTTATTTTATTTGTAAATTAAAAACTGATTATATAAAAAAATTGAACACCTTGGAATCAGTATTACTATAACAAGGTCAATAAAAACGAGTGTTTGGGAAATCGCAGATTTATGAATTGAATCTCGTAGTGGATTATAATATTTTTTATTATTATTTAAAATGTTATTTTTCATTCATAGTTTGTAAATTAGACTTAGGCAATTCATTGTTGTAGCGCGTGGACCATTGTTGTCGCAAAATTCTTTTTTTGAACGCACGTGATGCGTGTTCTTGGTCTCGTGCAGAGATTTCCTTCGCAACTAATTAACTCGCGAGAGGTTGTACTGTCTGATTGTTGCGCAATCAGTGTTCTGTTTTTTAATTGCGTAGTACATTCTCTCGCCATCTTCTTTCTCCATTGGTCTTGTGACTACATTTCTCCATTTCTCTCCTCCTTGTGCAGCCCACGATGGCCACTCACTTTTCTAGTGTTTCTTTCTTATTGCTTAAGCCTTAAGATAGTACCTCTGCAATTGCAATTACGAGTTTGTCGACGCGGTCCCCACGTTACATGGGTGTCAATGTTGATTTCGTCCCGTCGCTCGTTAGTTTGCGGTCTCTCCATGTTTAGGCTTGGCCATGAAGCCTATTTCGTTCAGATGGTACAATCTCTGCTGTCTTTCTCCATACCTGAATGTTTTATCTGTGGAACCATGCTTCTAGGCTGTTAACTGCGCATAGCGAGTCGCCACGACTGTACTAACACTCCATTGCGTAATTTATTCATTTTTGTACTAATTCTAGTTCGAGACACTGTGAGTACTTGAATTCAGAATTTCTTTTGTTAGCATATAATTTTACCTTCTGCCATGTTTAACCATAGGATACGTTTTGCATTCTAATTTATTTTTACTGTCATTAATAAAGTCTTTTATTGTTTACTACAAAGTGTGTGTCGACTCATTCCTAGCCATAAATTACACTTTAAGATTCCTATATGCCTCATCAACGAGGTTTTTAAATGAATGACATTCTGAATGACAAGGTTTTTAAATGAAAAAAGTATGCATTTTATTTAAACTGTCAGAACCTCAGGGAAAAGAATGTTTTCAAGATTCAATTAGTTTCATACACCTGAAAATTTTTAAGGAGCCTTGATCATATATTAACTGTTAGCCTCAACCTAGGATAAAGTAATTAAATTGATACTCATTGTCTCTAAAATTATTAAGATTATTTTTATGTGTCCTAGCTTAACTTAATCACCTTAGTCAAGCTGTTTTCATAAAGGCATAATATTATTTTTTTTTTTATTTTTGGTTAGTGTTTTAAAACCGATTCCAAGGGGTTCAATTTTTTTTACACAAGCTAATTTTTAGCTTTTTACTCACAAATTAACAAGTTGTTAGCAAGAACAGATGAGGGGAGGGGGGTAGCAATTAATAATCATTACCCAACGGTAAATTTTTTTTTTTTTTTTTTTTTATTGTATCCAAAGAATAAAAAGGCGCCCAAAAGGCCAGTGGGCCTGTCCAGGGGCATCCATAAAACAATTATAAAATAATCTAAAATTATATAAATTTGTATAAATTTGTATGGCAATAAACGGCAATGACAATATCAACAACAATAATAATAGTAATGATAATTTTTTATAACTAAAAACATTACAATATAACCAATAATAATTTTTGTAGTAATTATAATAATAATAGAAACAATAAAATAAACGGAGAACTGTGTAAACCGGTTTTAATTAACAGTAAACAGAAGTTAAATCGGAAGTAATTAGGCCCGAGCGAATGTTTCTAAGGAGACGATGTTTAAAAAATTGAAGAGAAGGTGCCTCTTGAAGTTCCACAGTTAATTTTGGCCAACAGATAGCGCCGGAAATCTAAATTGATCTCCTTAAGTAATTCACTCTATAAAATGGGATTACTATTTTTTTCTCTCTTGTGAGATAGTGATGATATGGACTGATTAAAATAGGAGGGTTTCTAATATTATATATGTTGTGTGTGATTTTATATATAAATTGAGCTAGTTGAATAAAATAAAGATCATCAAATTTTAATAAGTTTAAGTTTTTAAATTCTGAACTAACGGAAGAGAAAGAGGGCCTATTTAACAATATTCGTAAAAAAAGTTTTTGAAGTTTAATTATAAGATTTTTATTTTTCTGTGTGGTCGATCCCCATAAACATATTCCAAAGCATAAATTTGTATGAATTAGGGTAAAATATAAATTTAGTAAAATATTACGTGGAAGATGAATGACTATAAATAATGCCTAAAGAACGGGATACTTTAGTAGCTAAATGTTTTATATGAAGGCTGCATGATAAATCAGGGGTAAAATAAATTCCTAAATATTTATAGGAAGAGACTCTAGATAAGATTTTATTATTAACGCAAAGCTTAATTTTGTTATAGTCAATCAGTTTATTACGCTGATGAAAGATCATGTAGTATGATATGTTTAGGTTTAATGGAAGTTGATTTAATAATGACCAATTATAGATTTTAATTAGTAAAGAGTTTACTATATTTTCAAGTCGTTCTTCGGAATCTGCTGAGGCTATAAATGTAGTGTCATCAGCAAATAATACGCATTGTGCATTGTCAGTAATATAAGAGAGGTCATTAATAAAGAGAGAGAACAGTAGTGGCGACAGAATAGAACCTTGGGGTACACCCTGAGTAGTAATTAAATTTGGAGAAAATTTTGAATTGACATTAAGTGAATATTTTCTATCTAAAAGAAAGGAAACAATCCAATTCAATGGTAGCCCAGTAGTTAATATATGGCCTCTCAGCACCCATCATCTTCAAAATCGATGAGCTGTCAATACCTTCAGCTGTCAATAAAATCAATAAAACCAATCACCGTGACTATTAATGTCCAATCAGCGTAAATATTAATGAAGTATAGTGATTTTTAATGAGATTTCATGCATATTTATCGAGTTTGTTATCAAAATCATAAATATCAATGAGATATTGGTAAATATTAATGAAAAATTATGAATGTATAGTGATTTTTAATGAGATTTCATGCATATTTATCAAGTTTGTTATCAAAATCATAAATATCAATGAGATTTTGGTAAATATTAATGAAAAATTATGAATTATCGATGATTATAATCATCCAAACTATTAATTAGCAACTCTTTTTTTATCTTAGTTACTATTAGATTTCGTTTTTAGTTTCGTATCCCAGAATCTTCAAAATCGATAATGATTAGATGTTTGTAGTTTCGTATTTTCAAAATCGATAATGATTAGATGTTTGTAGTTTCCTATTTTCAAAATCGATAATGATTAGATGTTTGTAGTTTCCTATTTTCAAAATCGATAATGATTAGATGTTTGTAGTTTCCTATTTTCAAAATCGATAATGATTAGATGTTTGTAGTTTCGTATTTTGCCACTAGATTTATTTTTCCCATTGATAAATATTTATGAAAAATAAGTTTCTAGTTTCGTATTCAATTATACCCATCATCTTCAAAATCAATGAACTGTTAATACATCCCATCTTCAAACTCGATATAATCAGATATTTAATGACGAGTATTAATGATGATCCTATTAATTACATGCAATTTTAGCTTGAATAGTTAATTTGCAACTTTTTTTCATAATAATGATTAGCTGACGTTTTAGTTACATTTTCTGTCGCTAGATGGCACTCCAACCGTTTTTGATGTCGTTTTCAGTTTCAGAGTTTATTTAATTAAAACACAATAAATAGTCATGGATGGTTTTTTAAATTCATCTGTTTATTTTAGAATTCAAAATTTCTTACAATTAATTCATTAAGCATTAATTTTTTTTAATTTTATACAAGTTCCATTTTTTAAATTTCAAAATATTTTAAGAAAAAAATAAAATAAATAAATAAATAAATAAAAATCATTTAATTACAAAAATTAATTCTTACAAGTTAATGATCAATCAGGACATATGTAATTGTTTGTTTCTTATCAAATAATGACCATATGGAAGAGAATGAATTGCGTCATTTAAAATGTATCTTTTATCGTCGTATGCCGACAAGCAAAGCTTATTTTGTTTACATGTGTAAAGCAAGTGCTTAAAACTTCGAATAACTGATGAAGAAAAATGAAAAGATGCTTTATCTTTTAAACAGCGCAAATAATGGTTGTAATGTACATGTTTCTTAAGCGTGTTTCTTTTGACACCTTTACCCGTTTTTTTAATTGTATTTCCGTAACGAAAGCAATACATTTTCGCCTTTAATCCGATGAATTCCGTGATCGCGTTCCCTGCTCTTTCGTCTTTAAATTTTCCAGGCACTTGCTTGTTTTCAGTTGAATATAACTTGTGATCAACGGGATAATTGCTGGTGTCGAAATAGCTTAGATGATTTTTTAATTCATCATAAAGATCTTTTGTGAAAATTTGATAAAATAAACTGTCAGTGTCCGAGAATAGAAGTTGTCATTTATCTCCATAAATCTTTTTAAAATGATCATAGTGAAATTCATACATCGTGTGCTTTGATAGATCTAAAACTGCTGTTCCGATATACACGGGACGATTTAACACAACATGATGACGATGCATTTTAAAGAGCATCAAGTCCTCTTTGATAACTTCAAAGTAATCTAATGATGGCTTTGATGTGAGTTTTAACGAGCGATTTTCACTCGTGCTGAATTTAATAACCTGTTGCCTGCGTACGTTTTGCAAACTCTTCCCAAAGATCGCATTATTCATCAATTTGAACAAATTCTTTTCAAAACTACTCGAAGACGCTTGTCTTTTCATCGTATTGAATTCTATGTAAGGTTTCAACCATGCTTTTTGACGAAACCTCACAACGCGATGTATTTTCTCCAGAACTAACCCGTGATCGAGATAAAACTTTAAGTTTTTATGATGACAAATATATTTTCTGCGTGGAAGAAAGTGAGGAATTAATTTTTCAGTTTTATGAGGAAACTTATACTTTGTTTGTAATTCTTTGTTGAAGTATGACAGCATTTCGCTTGTAACGATGAGTTTCTCAGCTGCTAGCAGATAATCGCAATGAGAATCGTGCAATTCATCTGGGTAAAGAAGATCGACCTCTAAGAAAAATCCGATTTCATCGTTTTCATCTAATTTATGTACATCTAAATGGCTGATTTCGTTTTGATCCAACCAACGAAAATCGGAATAAGGAAGGGGTTGAGACAATGCATGTCCGTAAAGATTATTTGCATCTATATAGAATAAATAAGAGATGGGTGCATCTTTGTCATATCCCTCTACAAGTGAATTGTTGGCCTTTGCATAGCGTTGAGATATAATTGATATCCCACCTCTGACTGCTCTCTCAAAAAACATGTAAAGATCCACGTCTGTCAAAAGTTCTAAAGATTCACCTGTTTTTTTCATTGCTGCTTCCCACGATAAACCCGGGAGCGACAGAAAATGAGCTGGGTCAAGCTTGTAATATTCGTCACATAGTGAGCGAAATTGCTGGAATACGTCGGCTAAAAGTATTACGTCTGTTAAGAGATAAAGATCGTGGAAATCTCCCTAATTTTGACAACCCATTCTCTTCCATATTTCTTGCGCGTATGCATACTCTTCGTCGCTTATGTCTTCTCCTTTGAGGGAAGAGTAAAACTCGTGTTTTGGTGGTAAAGAAGTTTCCGTAAATTTTTGAAAATCTGTCATATATTCATAAGGGTAAATTCCTTTTCGCTTTAATATATCATGATTTTCAGGAAACAAACTTTCTAACAAAGGAAATTTCTCATTGGATTGCACTAATGTGTCTAAACTAGCAGATAGAAACTGACAACTGTCTGAAAAACGAAGATGTTTAATTTGTATTGCTATGTATCGATCAGTGTTTTGCGGGACAACTTGAATATTCGATTCACCGAAATAAGATAATGCACGCACGATGAAATGTGAATCATATGATTTAAGATTATGAAAGAAAATAGGCAGCGTCTTCTTAGGTTTGTAAAGCAAATTGCATTTCTGATGTGCTGCTCCGCGATAGATTCCAGTGATGTGACAGTGATCACGTACTTTTATTTCAGAGGATAGAAAGATCTTTTCACATATGTGACAATGAGTCGCAAATTTGAAATGATCATGAATTTGAAAGTTTAGTTTCATAGGCTCTGATGTTGCTAATTTTGTTTGTATTTCATCGTAATCAGTTTCTGTTTTAAAAAAAATGCTCTATGCAGTCTTCTCCCGTATAAAGCTTATTTTTGAACACGTTCCCTTCGTGATCCAAGATGATATAACAGTAACCGCAAGGAATGTGATGCTGAGTTTGTTGTAAGAAACTATATTTGTCTGAAGGAACACATGTTTGTTCCTTTGGCAAAATACATTCAAAATCACCATATACTAAGTATGGTACCTTCAATTGATAATCATATCGATTAAACATCATTTTTGGAATTTTTAGGCATCTCTAAACGTTGAGGTTTATTCAATCGACAGTCTTTCTCATGTTCTTCTAACCTTGCTTTTCCGCGAAACATAGACAAACAGTAGCGGCAAACATCACGGTTTTTGTCACCCATCCTGGTTAATCGTCGAAAATCCAGAATGGCACAATAATGTCGGTTTTCAAGCAGCAATAAATTAACTTCCCGTTTGCTTGCCGTTTTCGATATGTATAAAGGAAAGACGGTTTTTTTTTCATAACCATACACGTTTACAGAGAGATCGTTTTGTTTTTCAAATTTAGGAATGTATGTAATCGGAGTTGGGAATGTCACTCCGTTTAAATTGAGTTCCCCCATAAACTGCATGTAATATTCATCATCACTTCGTTTAGCATCAGGATGCAATGCCGCCAAGACAGAAAATATAAAACAAGAATTGTTGTCAGTTTCCACATTGAGCAATGCTCTCTTATTTTTTAATAATTTATCGAGCTTAAATTTACACCCTGCAGACAACGGACGATATTTTCCAAAATGCACATCGCATTTATCAATGGACGAGATAGTCCATCCAGATCCATTTTTTTGAAAAGTTTCGAATTTGTTTACCAAATTTTTTATCACATCATCGATAGTCGATGAAATTTCTGTTTTTAATAAAACTAATCTTGTTCCCGAACACAAGTATAATGGCAACGATTCAATTGTTTCGTCAGATTTTTTTCTCTAATGTAACTGCTAAACAAATCAAAAACTTAACTTGATCGAGATTCACCATCACAGTTTCAAAAATGCTTTCTAAACTTTTTCTTATTTCATGAAAATACGTGTAAATATCAGTCGTATCGTGCTTATACGTATAAGAATATCGTTGAAAAAAATTCCTATGCGCTGTTACATGTTGTTGGAAAGAAGGGGCATCATTATCTGTTGATCTGATTGTTGATGTTCCTTCAGTGGGGGGAGGAGAGGAGGGTGCACTTGATGATAAGCTTTGGAGAATTTGTCTGGAGGTTGATGGCACATTGTCAAGGATAATGTCTTTTGAGGAGGATGAAGATGAAGGGGGATGAGAAGGAAGAAACGAGGTCGAGCTTGAATTCTGTTGCTCGTTAATGCCCTGCGGTAATACTGAGGTTGATGACAAAGGCTCATGGAGAGATGAGTTTGAGGGACTTTGATGAAGAGCTGCAGCGTGCCCTTGTAATTCCTTCTTGGTATGGAACGATTGCTTGCAAATTAAACAAGTGAAGTTTAACGAAATTCCATTTTGCACACCGTGTTTTTTCCTGCGGTGAGTCGTTAAATTTCTTATGTAGCTATACACTCGTCCACATATGTCGCATTTAAACATTTTTTTTTTTTATCTCTGTGTGAAAGAAAAAAATTATACAAAAAAATTATCATCTAATTTTTTTTTTTAATTAAATAATGTATTATAATGACATTTATTTATTAATAATTTTTTATTTTATTCTATTTTTGCCCTCCCCTGTTTGTGCAAAAAAGAAATAAAAAAAATAAAATAATAATCATCACACATTTTTTTTTCTTAAATATTTTACTTAATGATTTTATTCACGTAAAGATATACATATGCATGTGGATTAGGGACTGATTTCAGCTCGTTTACAATACGTTTAGGTGACAATCCTTGACATCTTTTTAATATGTAATAAACGCAATAATGTCCACATACGATGCTCGTGTAACTCTGCAAACGTACGTTATTATACCAAAATAGTCTCTTACAGTTCGATAAATAATTCAAAATAGAGAGTTTGTCTGGCATAAGTCCGTAGCTGTCGAAATATTCTCCACGACTTCCAAGCACAATCCAGTGACTGCCTTCGAGATGACACTCGTCGAAATTAACCACCAAAAACTCATCTTTTTGTCGAGGTGCACGAGGTACGTGATTCAGTGGAAACACTCCTGCAAATTGTTTGCAACACGGTTTCAATATTGCATATATTTGTTGAGCATCCATTTTTTTTTTAATTTTCGCAAATCACATTTTGTTCTTTAATGATTTGAAATAAGGAATCTATTTCGCTGTAAATCATTACGTTAATGTTCTGCGGTAGCTTTTCAGCGAAGCGCATATCGATACGTAGGACACCTTGTCTAATTAACGATATGTGGGAGTCGTCATCGCCGCATCCATCTGGTGTTAAATCGTAGCAGAAGAGAGCATCGCCTGTAAATCCCCAGCGTTTATAACTGGTCGTGTTTCCACTGTTATGATACAGCATGCCTAAGCCGACAAAAGTATTCAAGTAAGCTAAAGCATAATTTTTATTTTTGAAGTCCATTTCCAACGGTTTTCCATCAATTATTTCTCCATCGATCGATACTGATAAAGAAGAGAGATTATAGTTGTCGAAATGCATGGGATTGTCTTTATATGAGCCGTTAAATGCATCGTGTTTTACGAGTCCGATTACGATTCGTGAAGGAATTTGCCCTTGGAAAACGTTATCGATATGAGCAGAAGTCGTCCCTTGAATTACTGTATGAACTTTTACGTCGGTCTTCCTGTATGGATATTTTGCAGTTGCTGTATCTAAGGCATGGGAATTAGCGAGTAATATGGTCGGTGATGGCTTTACTTTCTTAACGTATAACAATACATCTTCAAATACGATTACAGGTCGAAGTGGAATCGCTCCTCCACCTTCCAATCCTTTTATTTCGATTGCAAATTCGGGTTTATGAGGAATTAATCTAAATTTGCACGATACGTTGTTCAAAAGGAGTTTATTTTGTAAGCAGGGGTCAACGTGAATTCTTCCGACGAGATCGAGACTCGCACTTTCTGCAGAAGCATTTTGTCTGTCCTCTTTAGTCAACCATAACGATCCGGTTAAGATTGAATTTTTCGCATCGTTCCCGTAATTCAGAAGCGTCTGAATGTAACTCTTATAAGAATAATCGTTGCTACTGCCAACTTGTTTACCTTTACGAAATACATCGATCTGCTTAAATAGCATTTGCAACAACAACTTTCATGGTATGACAGTTTTGCTCTCGTCATTCGTTAAAGGAGTGTACGCATCCTTTTTAATTTTTACACGAGCATATAATGTGGTTTCGGAAAGATTAATGTATTCTTCAGCATTTCCAGGGATAAGAAATTCGATTGTTCCTCCTGACCATAGGGAAGCAACGGGACGATACTCCGCATACCTGGATTTTTCAATGGATGTTTGGGTGGGTGGAACAGAAAACGCATCCAATTCGCTTTTTAAATACGTACACGATGTTGGATGAAGGAACGACATGGTTAGGAATGATGAGATGCACTTAAATGTTGATCTTTTTATCGAGAAATTTTTTAAAACAAAGGGGGGATGATTTTTTTGTTTAATCAAAATATCGTTTTCTCACGAGAGTTTTTTTTTCCCTCAGTTTAATTTTCTTTCCTTTACTTCCAACATTGTTTTTATGTTTCCGCCCACGCCCCCTTTGAATTCTCGTGTTAACATCGTCAAAAATTTCTTTCCCAGTATCTTGTAATCTTCGTTTGACAGATTCTTTGATGTTTGCTCCTTGAATGACATCACCTACAACGTTTTTTCCTACATCGATGACCTTTGGAGCAAAATAACTTGCCGCACTTTTTAAGAATGGCAAAGCAAATTTTCCGAGGGAACTGAAAAGGCTACCAAGTCCACTTCCACGTTGATGAAATCGTCCGTAAAATACAGGTAAGTTACCTCCGGCTTGGGATATATAATAAGAAGAATATGGCTCGCAGCAATCCGCCCTCATCTTTTCTTTGGTCTGAGATGAACTACGCACACCTCAAGAGCTGTGTTTGCAAATGGCACTCGCTCTCCCGTGTGCAATCTTAAGTCCAATTCAAGCGTGCGGAAAGAAGTTTTAATCATGGGTAAATAATACAAACGACGAAAGGATACAAACGTATTCTCATCGTCTTGACCTTCTATATTGACAATCCTCATCAACGGTGCTTTGACATCGCCGATAAATTGCGATGCGACGAGGTGGCTGTATACGTACAAGCTGTCAACCGATTTCAGCGGGTAAGGTCGAACGATTTGAAGAGCGAAGAGCTTTAAAGGAAACCCTTTTTCACGTAAGAAAAACGGAAATTGTCTGTCTTCGAATCCAAATCTTTTAAGGATTGATTTTCCTAAAAACAATCGCACTTTATGATCAACGTCTAAGTGATTGTAAACGATAAATTTGTGATATCGTTCGTCGTAAACCAAGCGTACAACCGCTTTAGCCAATTTTGGATCCTTAAAGCCGTCGGCGTACTCACTGAGTACTTTTTTAATGTCACCGTTAATGGCAAGGCTAAGCTCGTGTAAGCTGTTGTAAGTATGAGCTCCGCGAGTGCAATCGAGAGGAATGTCAAATTCTTTTGCTTTTATCGGCGGTTTATTGTATCCGTGAATCATTCTACGAGCTTGATCGTCTTCACCAAAGTAAATGAGGTGTCTGTAAATGAATTTGGAAAACTTATTTCTGTTAAGGCTGCTTCATATTCTCCGTTCAGCTCGACTTGTTCTGGCAAATAAGTAGTATAGTTTTGAAGTGTATTATCGGGGAACACATTCATAGACGAGTTGCTTGGAAGTGTTAAGTAAAAGCCTTCTATTGTCATTCAACTTTTTGTAGTTCTTGCGCGTAAAACGTACCGATGATGGGTTGATTTTGGAGATCGCGTACTGTATAGGTTGTAATCTTTTGATTTCGATTAACTGTATCGGTAAGGAAAATTTCCTCTGTCCACGAAGGCATGTATCCCCTTTGAAAAGCTTCTTTCTTTACGGAAAGACGAACACGATCACCCTGCTTAAATCGTGATGTCGTATCGCGAGTTCTTTTTACTTCGTGATCCTCCCACTCTTCCTCACGCTATCACCGTACAGATTCTGAAAGACAAGAGGATTATTTGTTTCCATTCGTGCTTCCATCGGCGTCATTTTAATAGATCTGTGATAACTGTGATTGTAGGCATTGACTAAATCAGGCAGAACATGTAAGTAAGTTTTTGTATTATTTGCATGCAAGTAACGATGTAAACGGTCTCGCAAAGTAAGATGGAATCGCTCGCTGATGCACGCTTTCGTTTCTTCGTTTTTAACAGAATAGTGTTCGACATTGTACTTTCTAAAAACCTTTTCTACGATGACGTTATAAAATTCCGTACCGTTGTCAGTCCATATTTTTGTCGGCTTTTCAAAAGATAAAACGACGTCGAAGGCAGCAGCGACCGTTCTTCCCAACTTGTTTTGTAAAGGAAAAATTACAGCTCGTTTTGACATCACATCCACTATAGTTAACAGAAAACGAACATTGTCATTGTACCTTGATAGATTAGACACATCTAATAAATCAGCTGACCTTATTTCGTCGACGCTGTGCACAATCACGCGATTTCGTGGGAATTTTCTCTTTGCGTATTTATGAAGCGTGTAAGTGTCCTTCGTAGATAACCATTTTTTAATTTCATTTAACGTGAAACTCTTGTGTGAAGCGACTGCCGCCCCATATAAACGTTTAGCACCTCCGTAACTGCCGGGTGATGAATGGGAAAAATAAATTTGTTCTAAAATATTATTTCTTCTTGAAGACATCCCACTTGAATCGATAAGGCAGATTGGATTTTCTTCGTACACTTCTTTTCTCGACTTCGTCAGGATCGATTAACGCGTTAATTTCCGTCCATCCTGGTTCGCTCTCGTAAATTGTCTTTTCAGCGTCTTCGCTAACCACGCCCATGAGCAGTCGATCTATTTTCGAACCTGGCAGGGGTCGACCGTCATAAATCAAACGTCGATCTTTATCCCATGCCAATCAAGTGGAATTTAAGACTTTTTTAACTGGCGACTTATATTTTAGAGGGACACGGTTTAATATTTCTTCGACCTCCGTTTGTCGAGGAAGAGAAGATGTGACATCAGCATCGGAAATTGGAAAATGAGAATGACGTGGTACGAGATTTACGAATGAAGGCGATTGATGCAACACTGTCTCGAACCACGATGCAGGCACTGAAAGATTGAAGTATTCTTTGCTTGGACCACGCTCGAAAGAAGTCACCTTGGACGAAAGGAATGAAGACGGAAGGACTTCTCTTTTAATTTCACTGTCAGCTGACGATGCTATCGCGTCGTCAGCTGGTGGTTGTTGTGCGCGCTCCGCGCGCACGGGGGCGGCGGTAGCCGCGGCATGAGAGACTGTGGCGGTGACAGATGGATCAACATCATCGTCTTCCAATGGGCCTTTCTCTTCTTGAAAAAATTCGTTTTTTAATTTTTGATAATAATTTAAATACCTTTGCAAGGTGAGATTATAGAGTTTAGCTTTGGTTCTATCATCCAGATCATTCCTCTCTAAAATAATTTTCATTTCATTGTCTAATGCAGACAACGGCTTTTCGAGCGGATGATGAAGGGTTTGAGGTACGAGGACCATTTTTTTGTACATTATTTTCGCGTGAACAGTCCGCCTAATAAGCCTATTAACGGAGGAAGGAGAGCTGTGAAAAATCCGCCACCTTTTTTGGTTAATGATGTTCGTTTTTCTTTTGTGAGAAAACTTTTTCAACGCCAAACACTTCACGACATGTCGATACCGCTTCAGTTTGTGCATTTGCGCGCTCGTTAACGAAATTCGTCCTTTTAATACATTGAGACAACATTCGGAAAGGACATTTAAAATATCGGGGCATAAGAGGAGTGATTTTTTAACGTGGTTTTCTATACTTGATATTGGAAAATAAGCTTTCACTTTTTTTGACATTTTTTTTTTTTCCTTTCTTTTCTCCTTTTCAGTCTCTTTTCAAATAAACGTGCGAATGTGTGTCAAAAATATTGCTTCTGAACTTTAAACGTTCGTCTACGTTAGGTCTTAGATCCAGGAGCAAATGTGAGAAAGGTTTACGAGTGCAATCTTTATATATATTTAATAAATATTGAGCACCCACCCCGATTTGATTACCCAAAATCTTCAGATGATTAACATCACGACACGCACTCATTATAACGAAGATTTGACAGTTCAAACTGACTGTGCGCAAATTTTTTTCGAACAGATTATGACACAATAAAACTTGCATTAAATTTTTATGATGACCATCTTTGATCACAATATTCATTAAATCTTTAAAATTTATATTGTGAATTATGTCATCTAGAATTACCAATGTCAAAGGTTGGAGAGTGTCATAATTTTCGATATTGAAATTTCTGATAAACGTGATAGGAATTGGAGAATCACGTCGGAGACGATCATAAGCTGGTTGATCTTCAGAATAAATAAAGACGCACGATTTTGGTGCGGGATTACACAGTTCCATCAATCGCATTATGAACTTCTCAGTAAATGATGTCTTGCCGGAGTTTGTAGCTCCGCAGATTAAAAAATTAGATGGAAATGTAAATCTTGCGTCCATGTTCGTTGTACTAGTTTAAACCAACTGAATCTGTGCGCTCAAAACTTTCATATATAATAAGTGTGTGTCGATTATGAAAAAATAAAGAATAAAAAGTGCTTTTTTTTTTTTAAATGTTTATATTATCATTTTCAGAATATACATGAAAATATATTTTTCCCACAAAAATATTATGACAAAAAATAATAAAAAAGGTAAAAATTTCATTATTTAAAAATTATCCTCTTAAAGTTGTTTTTTTTTAAGACTTGAGGAACTTTACAGACATGTAATTAAAAATCACTTATGAACAAATTTGTGTAACCTTTTTTAATTGTTATTCAGTTCTTCTATTTTGTCACTAACAAATTGAATAGAGTCCAAAATGACGCGAAATTGAGAGTCATCCAATAAAATGCTCCTTGTTCTGTCGGATTTCTCCAGCTTAATCATCATGGTCCCATTTTCGTCCACCGAAAAGACAATGAGTTTGCTACTTTCGTACAAATAGCACGGATTCGTTTCCGTCTCAAATTGTTGTAAAATGGATTCTAGTCGAGCTGAAAATGCTTTTCATTCGTTCACTGACAAAGCAATGCCGGACTGCGTTGGTACATATTTACGTGCCGAGAGCACATATTGTCGTACGTGAATTAAGGTATGCTGGTTAAATCGATTGACAACCAAAAAAACTTCGTCCCCTAATGATAACGAGTTCTCGGGCATTAATGGCTGAGGTTCTCGTGAAAAATATGCTTGCGAAGTCATATTTTTATTTCTCGTGTGAATAGATCTAAAAAAGATGTAAAAAAGGAAGAGAAAAAAAAAATATGCAATCTTCCTTTTTTTTTCTGTCTTTCTCTCATAAAATTCTCGAAAAGTATTTTTTTTTTTTTAAATTATATAAAATAAAGTTAAATAATAAAAATAAAAAATAAAAGAGAACTTACCAGAAAAACTGTGAAAAGTGTGATGATGATTTCTTTTTTTTTGATCAAAAGCTGCAGACTGAAAAAAACGTTATTTCTTACAAGTATATATTTAAAAGTTAAAAAAAAATTATTTAAGATACCCAATGGCGTATCTACATTAACAACAAAACCCCCCAGAGTGATTATTTATTCTTTTTTAATTTTTTATAGTCCATCCCCTTATGTGCTCATTCTTTGTAACCTAATTAAGACCCATTTGCCTTGAGAAGGCATCAACCCCTGGGTCCCTGAGGCTAACAAGAAAGACTGTCTCCTTAATAGCATCGCTCAGCCCCCCCCCCCCCCTCTTCTCAATAGAGCTCTCTCATTTCCCTCAATGACCCTTAGAGTGGCATAAACTGAAATAACAGCTTATTTTGAGTTTTATCAGTCGGATGAATATTATCAAGAAAAATAATATGAGAGTATCTTTTATACCATGTGAGTATTCTAAAAAAAATTCCATCTTTTTAAAAAATGATAATTTACTAAAAGTGAAAGGTCACCTATTTTTTTTCCTTCTCTCTCTCTCTCTCTCTCTCTCTCTCTCTCTCTCTTAGCTCATCATGACAACTAATCAAGAAAATATGAGAAGATGCGTTCCTGTAATTACGTTTTATTTTATTTATTTATTTACTACCATCGATTATTTTCTTTTTTGTGTTATTTCAAAAAGAAACGAATTATCGTGTTAAAAAGTATATATATATATATTTTTTAATAATTTCTAGCAGAGTAATTGCCGTGTATCATCAAAGAACAATTACAAATTTTTTAGTATCAATGATATAAAAACACATTATTTGTATAAAGTTTTGGAAGAAAAAAAAATTACTCCATATTCTTATTTTCAAATAAATTTTATTCTCTTTTGGGATGAACAAAAAAAAAGGTGAATCTTTAATAAAAATAAAAATGATTCTTTGTGGGGTTTGTATTTTTTTTTTTTCATTTTCACCTCAGTTCTTTTTTTCTTTTCATCTTTGTGTGTATTCTGTTCTTCATAACTAAATTATTCTGCACGTAATTGTCTGAAACCTTCTTTCCAAGCATCGTGCAAGGAATAAAATAGATTAAAGTCGTCTACTGTACGAAAACGTTCATCTAAATGCGTATCTCCGTTTATAAATCGTAAAGCAAAATAATTTATGTATAAACAGTTTGAAGACCATTGCAAATGCTCTTGGTCGACGATGTCTCCATTGACCCAATCATATAAGATTTTGTGACGGTACTGACAAACTGTAATATCACTATAACCAGTGTAAATAAATCCAGAACGAGATAAATGACGGACATCGATGAAATCATGCGGCCAATTCAAGTAAGTGTATATTCTTTGCGTATATTCCCGGATAAATCCTAAACGGTAACCAAAACGAGACCGTTGTTGCATTGATCATCTCGTAACATAAGTCGAATTTGATCAATAAAGAATAATGCACCACTCTTTTATAATCTATCATCATCATTAAAAAAAAATACAAAGTCGGAATAAAGATTTTTTTAAATAATGACACTTTTACAGCTGGTTATTAATTAATTATTGCGATGGTGAAAATTCATTTAAATTCTGAAAAAATTCACTGGGGTAAAAAAAAACAACAAAAAAAAACTGCTGGACCGGCAAACCAATGACAGAAAACGTAATCAGAAATATCATCTAATACTTGGTTTGATACAAAAGAGTTGTTAATTAAATATTCATGCGTAATTACAAGTAATTAATACATCATCAATTGATCTCATTAAACATGTAATTGTATTGAATGATTGGTAATATTCATCGAAAAAGTCGTATTTTTCATAAATATTTATCTTTGAGAAAAAATAAAAGGGTCGGATCGCCATCTAGTGCCAAAACATGTAACTAAAACGTGTGATTTTGCAAAATGAAACTGAAAACGACATCAAAAAAGGGAGTGCCATCTAGTGGCAGAAAATGTAACTGAAAACCACATCCAAAAAAGTTGGAGTGCCATCTAGTGGCAGAAAATGTAACTAAAACGTCAACTAATCATTATTAGGATATAAAAAAGTTGCAAATTAACTATTCAAGCTAAATTGCATGTAATTAATAGGATCATCATTAATACTCGTCATTAAATAAAAACATCTGATTATATCGATTTTGAAGATGATGGGATGTATTAACAGTTCATTGATTTTGAAGATGATGGGTATAATTGAGTACGAAACTAAATACAACTAATCATATCGATTTTGAAGATGATGGGGAGTGACTGGATATGAAACTAGAAACTTATTTTTCATAAATATTTATCAATGGGAAAAATAAATCTGGTGGCAAAATATGAAACTACAAAACAGATATACGAAACTACAGACATCTAATCATTATCGATTTTGAAGATACAGGGGAAACATCGACTTTGAAGATAATGGAAATACGAAACTAAAAACGAAATCTAATAGTAACTATGATAAAAAAGAGTTGCTAATTAAATATTCATGCCTAATAACATGTAATTAATAATTTGGATGATTATAATCATCGATAATTCATAATTTTTCATTAATGTTTACCAATATCTCATTGATATTTATGATTTTGATAAAAAAAACTCGATAAATATGCATGAAATCTCATTAAAAATCACTATACCCTTCATTAATATTTACGCTGATTGAACATTAATAGTCACGGTGATTGGTTTTATTGATTTTATTGACAGCTGAAGGTATTGACAGCTCATCGATTTTGAAGATGATGGGTGCTGAGAGGCCATATATTAACTACTGGGCTACCATTGAATTGGATTGTTTCCTTTCTTTTAGATAGAAAATATTCACTTAATGTCAATTCAAAATTTTCTCCAAATTTAATTACTACTCAGGGTGTACCCCAAGGTTCTATTCTGTCGCCACTACTGTTCTCTCTCTTTATTAATGACCTCTCTAATATTACTGACAATGCACAATGCGTATTATTTGCTGATGACACTACATTTATAGCCTCAGCCGATTCCGAAGAACGACTTGAAAATATAGTAAACTCTTTACTAATTAAAATCTATAATTGGTCATTATTAAATCAACTTCCATTAAACCTAAACAGTTCATACTACATGATCTTACATCTGCGTAATAAACTGATTGACTATAACAAAATTAAGCTTTGCGTTAATAATAAAATC
Source organism: Rhysida immarginata (assembly GCA_023313115.1). Taxonomy (NCBI): domain Eukaryota; kingdom Metazoa; phylum Arthropoda; class Chilopoda; order Scolopendromorpha; family Scolopendridae; genus Rhysida; species Rhysida immarginata. The sequence goes on from JAHWFO010002267.1 coordinate 502,516, forward strand.
TTATCTAGAGCCCTCTAATGCCATATAATGAATTTAATTTATTTATTAATAAAGCATGGGGAACCATATCAAATGCTTTTTTAAAATCAAGAAACAAAGTTAATACAATTTTTTTTGAGCCACCTGAATATTAATATATTCGGATACTTCATACAGAGCTGTGGAGATGTTTTTATTTGGGCGAAAACCGTGCTGTGCATGAGAAATGAAATCATGAGAATCAATGAAATTACTTAAGCGAATAAAGAATAGCTTTTCAAATATTTTGGAAAAGAAAGATAGAATAGAAATAGGTCTGTAGTTGTTAAAATCATTGCTATCTCCTTTTTTGAAAATCGGAATGACTTTTGCGCATTTAAGTAATTTCGGGAATTCTCCTTTACAGAGAGACATATTAAAGAGAGCACATAGATGATATGATATATAGGGAGCGATACTAATAATCACATGTCGAAGACCATAAATATCCGTTGTTTTAGAATTTGAGAATTTGTTTATAATTGTTAAGACTTCATTGGGAGTTGTTGGGGATGGAAAAATAGTTAATAAAATTCAAATTAATGTTAATAATCTAGATTTATATTACGGAGGTAAATATTTGGAAACATTTTCCCCAAAGTACTTCCAGTAACATGTTGACTGCACCTCTCGAATTTGGATTCAAAACTAGATTTGCTCTGTTTATTTTAGCGATCCATTCTCTTCGACGCCTTTCAGGCAGCTTATTTGTTTTATCATCTTTGTTTTCATTCACTTTTGGTATACAAAAAAAAAATGTTCCCTTATTTTTACCGGGTTTGTTCGAACACCCACCAATAACACAGTAAACCAAGATTGATGGCTCATAACATGGTACTCCAACCAGGTTGCAGGGAACTAAGAAGGTGGAAGCCGCTGCGCAGACGTGACATGCATAGGGTCTATAGGGGCAACAGGTCTGGCAACTGAAAAAGGGTGGTTGTAAGTAAAAATTTGTATAGGGGTCCATTTAGGGTAGTTGAGAAAATGAATGAGGTCACCTACAAAATCGAAGGGGTGAGGAAACTGGATCAGGTGACACTCCTTATGTACCGTCTCAAATTGTGCGTTCGGGGCCCAAGAAGGCCATTACTAATAGGAGTGGGAATACAGAGCATACAGGTACGGAGACAAGTCCGGACGATGTTGTTACAGAGTCTGATGAGGAATGAGAGGTGGCGGTATCACGTATGAGTGGTCCCAGGTGGGCTCCTGTGCGAATATCACCGGAAATTGGGGACCTGAAGGAAGTCGAAGACCCGGTGAGGGCGACCTCGCCTAGTAATGAGAGGGAGGAGAATATGCCCGTGGCAAGCACCAATGCACTTTACGGCAGCGGTCACGAGTTAATTACCGGAATATAGTGACGGGTCGGATATAATCTGAGGTTGAGTTATAAGAAGGAAATGGGCCCTTAGAGCAATTAGCTGTTAAGTTATGTTTTACATATCATTAGAAGGATATGCTTTTCTTGTTTCGTTGGGCGTATGTCAGTGGACTGTCACATGAGATGGCAAAAACAACTCAATTATTGATTTGTGTTTCATGTTCTTTTCTTTGTGCTTAAAGCGTTTATTATGGTAATTAAAATAATTTAGTTCGTTTGTTTTAATGGGGTAAATATTTTATTTTCAGAGGGTTTTGTTTTTTTTTGTTAGCGAAGAGTGTGGCATTATAACGATGCAACAACGTTTGCAATTGTTGAGGTGATGCCATTGTTTTCTCAGCAAGATTTCTGAGAAAATATAATGTCAGACTATGTTTAGAAGTACATAGCACTAGCAACCGCCGCCTATTGAATTTTCTGGAGTCGTACGCGATCACCAGTGAAGACCCCGCAAGACTGTTGAACAGTGACGCAGGCCCGGTAAACATCAGCCATCTGAAAGACTTCGGGAAGCTTTTACACCTACCGAAATTGACCAATGGTAGAATTAACCCAATTGGACCAACTACACCCCAGGATGAACTATAATTGACTGTCTAGGTTGTTTATTTATTACCCCTTGGTTAATTTAAGTATTGAAATTTTTTTAATTGGCTTCTTTTTACTTCACTCTGTGCTATAAATATTGCAATGTACTTAATGTAACTCATCTGAACAGTTTTGTCTGTGCAGATCAAATCCTCCGTGTATGCTGAAGAAGGCAGCGTGGCTGCCGAAATGCGCATCCGTCAGAATAAAAATCTTATGTGGATCAGTGGTTTTCTGTCTTCCTTGTTGTTGTTTTTTATTTTGGTTGTCTGGTAACCAGAAGATAAAAAATTGTGAGATTCCAATTCTGACTGTGGACGATGATCCGTGTTGGAGAGAAAACATTTGAAGCATTAACCCTAACGGATTGCCTTTTGCAGGCTATTACTATATTAGCAACTATAATGTTAATCAAAGTTTATTCATTCTTAATAATACATGTAGTTTTTTTTTTTGTGAGTGTAAATTTCATGCTCCACCGGTACTTTTGTGCGTTCTATAATTAGCGGTCAAAGCCGATTGGAACTCAACAGCAGTGTGTCGGTGCCTGGATGCGTTTTCTTTGGTCGTGAAACTATCAAGTAATGCAGCCAATAATAGATGACATCTTGGTGAGTGCTTGATCTCTTATATTTGTTCTCTGCCATTGATTCCCCGATACAAACTGAGTCTATCATCAGATATAAACTGTTTATGCTGAAAGTTGGCTAGAAAGCTCGTCGCTCACACGCCCATCTCCCCAGCTAAGCTGTGTGAATGCGCCAAAGTGAAAAAGAGAGACAGTTTTACGACACAGACTGAATTTAGACTCTGTTAGCTATAAGCAGTAGAGTTTAAGACTTTAGTTGCGACTGTAGTGGTTTTGGTCATAGCAAGAGATGGCCTGTTAAAATAGCGTGATTAATCTGTTTGTCATTAACACGCATAAGGATGCTTTAACCAAGTAAGTGGTGGCGGGGCCCTCGCGAGAAGCGTTGCTGGTGTAGGGGCTGAGCACGTGGATTTCTTTACGTTAACACTCCTAGCCACTCAGCTGTTGGGCGCTCCTGCAAGGTGGACATTGTCAACTGGCCAGAACAATTTACTCAAGAAGGGTTACTGTGGTTCCCCCTTCTGGCTGTTATTTATAAAGGAGCCACATGGCGTCGGGATGTCGGCTTTTGGGGCTAATAGGATATTGTTTCCATCCAGTGATTCGTCCGTAGAAACCCCATGGAATTGGTTGCCCCTGTTTGCATGGTGACATTAATTGATGTAATTTGCATATGTTCAGAGAGTTGTTCTCAGGGCTACACCTCCCTTAGTATAATAATTCATGTTTGTGTATTAACGTATATTATGATGCATATTTTAGTGTGGAATTTGGTTGAGTAACATTAATGAGTTTATTATATAGTTGTAATACAGTGTATGAGGGGCCCTGCCAGTGCACTCATTGTTCTATGGTGGGAGTATTAGATGCAATATTTAATCTACATGTATTTGTTTATTTTGCAATGATCATTAAAAGTAATTTGTATTAAAATGTATTTGGCTTGTGTCAGTGTCTGCCCTTAATTATCCGCTCTGAACCCCTGACAAGTACCCCTTGACGATAATTTCTGTTGTCAGCATTTGTTTACAGTAAGGTGGGAGGGGTCTCAACACAATATTAAGGGGTGACAAGTTATATGTACCCCATGAGAGAATGCGTAAATTCTCGCCAGATCTTCCTACAATGATCTGGATGCAACAGGTGATATTGTACAAAATAGCATGATAGTTCACTCACAGGTGCTACAATTTCCGGCGGTGCCCACGAGTGAACTAACATGACTTAGAGCATGGCAGACCCTAGTGATGTTTATTGAGGGTATCTCTGAATGCAATCAACTATTTTTCATTGTTTTGTTTTTGGGTGAGGCACGTGTGACAGGAGTGCTGTTAGTAATGTGCGTATGTTGTGGGAAATGGTGTTGTAGAAGTTTTCCTAGATCCTTTTAATGTATATTAATTAAGATAAATAAAACTCCTTTAATTAAAAGAAAATAAATAATATAAAACAATGAAAAAAGTCACCCAATGATAAAGTAAATGTTGAAGGACGAAACACAAATGAAACAAAGGTCTTGTGGAGAAACTCAGATGAAATACAGAAGAAACACAGAAGAAACGAAGGTCTAGTGAAGAAATGTTACATGAACACAGGGAAGCACACAGTTACAGATGGAGTTACTTCCCTGTGTTCGTGTAACATTTCTTCACTAGACCTTCGTTTCCTCTGTGTTTCTTCTGTATTTCATCTGAGTTTCTCCACAAGACCTATGTTTCATTTGTGTTTCGTCCTTCAACATTTACTTTATCATTGGGTGACTTTTTTCATTGTTTTATATTATTTATTTTAATTTATTTATTTTCTTTTAATTAAGGGAATTTTATTTATCTTAATTAATATATATTTTATCACAACTCCTACGTTTATAAAATCCTTTTAGTGTATTCGTTGCTTTTAAATGCTATTCCCATTTCCATAAAAGTTGGAAGAATATGAAAAACGCAAATAGAACATGATTGACTAAATATATATTAGCAAAATTAAAAATAATAAATGTGTTTGAAGTGACTGAAGTAAAATATGTGCTATTTATAAATGACTATCTCTTTTTTGGTCATATAGAATTTTTTAATGAAATTGCCATTGGCATCATGCATCATAATAGTTGGGACAGAAGGAAAAGATCACACCGGAAGCCATAGAAGTGACATGAATATTCTTGAAACTTCTGGAGAACATTACGTCATAATTTTTTCGTTTTTAAATGCAAACTGCAATGTGCAGCCAGTCATTTACACGACAACATGGGTCAAGGCAAGGCAGTGGGTCAACATATGCACAATAGAACAAGCCAAGCGAACGATTAGAAGCAACGTATCTCAGCGTGAAATAGCCAGTAATCTTGGATTTCCGTCATCTACAATTCATAATGTTACTAATAGGTATAGGACAAGTGGAAATACCATCGTTCGTAAAGGGCAAGGATGAAGACCCATTCTGACTGCTCGTGATCTTTGGGGTTTCAGATGTCAATGCATTAAAAATAGACATGCAACACTGACAGAATTTGCGAAATGGGCTTGAGGGTTCTATCAAAAACCTTTATCGTTGAATACTGTTCGCCACTACATCACAAAATGTAAGTTAAAGCTCTATTATGCAAAACGAAAGCTGTTCATAAACACCCTGCAGAAACATAGGGCACACACCCATCGGAAGTGGACTGACGGCCAGTGGCAACATGTTTTGTGGTCAGATGAAGATGAATCTACATTTACGGTTGTTGGTGGTGAAAATCGTCGGCGTGTACTTAGGACCAAAGATGAAAAGGACAATCCTGCCTGTTACTGACATGCTATACAGAAGCAAGCTTCAGTAATGGTCTGGGCTGCACAGTGCCCTTGGATTGGGAAACTTGCACATCTGCAATGGCACCGTTAATGCAGAAACACGTATTGGAATTTTAAGAGAACGTATGTTCCTTCTCGGTGACGTCTTTTTGGAACCCTTCCCTTTCTATTTCAACAAGATAATGCTAAACCCCACACTGCTCGCATTACAGGACAGTGGCTACACAGTAGACGAATTCGTGTGTGAAATTGGCCTGTCTGCAGTCCCGATTTGTTCCCAGTAGCGAATTTATGACGAATTATTAAGAGGAAGTTATGTCAACTATGACCCCGAACAGTTCAACAGCTGAAAACTTTTGTACTGCAGGAATGGACACAAATTCCCATTGCAATAGTACAGAATTTGGTATCATATGTTTCTCGACGGCTACAAAGCATGATCAGAAGGATGGGAGATGTCAGCCAATGGTAATTCATTCACTGTCCCAACATTTTTGGAGTGTGCTGCAACCACTAGTTTACAAAAAAACTAATATTTATTCGTGTTAATTAAATTTTTGGTTTCGAAATGTTTAATATCTACCCAATAAAATCTTCATTGAAATAAAATAAATTAATACGTCAGTGTATCAATATTTGGGCCGCATCGCATGTTTTCATCCTGTCCCAACTTTTATGGAATTGAAGTTTGTGTAACGCAACATGCATATTGTGAATAAGTATTGTGTTATATGACTTTTCACATCAAGAAGTGTGACATGGGCCCAGCGGTAATGTATCATGAAATGATGCTCTTTTATTTAGGCACCTGATGAGTTCATGGGGGAAGTTTTGTGTGGGTAATTTTAAGTATTATGATGGGGAACTGTTTATTATTGTTGTGGTTTTAAATTTTATCTGTGCTTAAGGGGTTGTTTATAGTATTTTATTGTCAGTTGTTGTTTGCAATCGATGTTGCGCTTTTTGTTTGGCAGCATGATCGTAATTGTTGGGAGCTGCCATTGTTGCTCAGCGAAGATTCTGAGAAAATGATGTCAGCTTCCCAACGATTGATTGTTACGTCTGGTTTGGAGACTGAGTTGTTTTGATGTATATAAGTTTTTGTTTTGTGTCTGATTGTCCATTCTTCAGCCTGGAAGGACGTATGTGTTGATTGTTGAGCTTCATGTTCAAATGTGCATGTAGCCCTATCGGTGATGCCGCTGTTTTTTGAAATAGCGTTTGTTACTGCACTAATTTTATGAAATAATCAGTTTAAATAGAGTTTCACTAATTAATAATGTTCAGAAGATCGTTCTACTGATGTTTTGTTAAATGTTCATGAAGCGTCTATGGAATCACGTACAATGCCTGGAGCAGCTCATATTTTTAGGCAGTGCTCACGCTCGTCCCGATTCATCGGCCTGCTTGGCAGGAAGCTTTTCTTTGTACTGGTCCATGTAAGATGACTACATTTGGGTGAATGACGTTTTTTTTAATTGCCCAGCGTGGATGCCCCAATTGCTCCAGGCGCAGTCTATAATTTATTCTTCAAAATTTCTAAATTCTGTATGTACAGTCAGTGACATAAATCAGAGACCAAGGTGGAGATTTATATTGGTATGGTTTCTTTTTTAGTAAATAATTTGTTAACGATATTAATTTTTTTGTTTTATGTTCTTTTGCATAAAATAAGCGTTTTATGCAAAATAGATTATTAAGTTCATCAATATACCCAAAGAAAAATAAACTTTTCCTCCCAGCGTCTATATATTAGCGCGACAATAATGAGAGACCGTCTCTGAAATATTGATGAAGAGAACTGAAAACGTAAAAGCAAACTATAAAATTGTGCGTACTTAATTATTTTACAATAGTAATTTCATTTTTGTTTCACTTAACCACATATTTTATAACGTAGCAGTCAAAATGGCTCAAAGAAAAGAACTCGATTGATCTGCGAGAGCGGATCATTGTTGATGCTGGCAGAGGACTGTCTCAACGAGCAATAGCAGAAAAATATTCTGTATCAAAGACTGTTGTCCAAAAACTGTGTGCAAAGCATAAAATCATAGGATCAGTGAAAAATCAGCCAAGAACAGGCCGTCTAAACAAAACATCAAATCGTGATGACACCATGATTGTCCGTGAAGTTAAAAAAATTCAAAAATAACTGCTAGACGGATTAAAGAAACACTAAATTTGGATGTTTCATCCCGAACAATTCAGCGGAGATTACGAAAATCTGGATTTATAAGCCGTCTGCAAAAGCATAAACCGTTAATAACTAAAACCAATAAAACAAGCGAATGTCCTTCGCTCGAGACCACATTGGGAAGGATCCTAGTTTCTGGAAATCAGTACTCTGGTCAGATGAAAGTAAGTTTGAGCTTTTTGGACCAAAAAAAAACGACAAAGTTTGGCGGAAACCAGGTGAAGGTCTGGAAGATCGTCATCTGAAAAAAACTGTGAAACACGGGGGCGGTTCAATAATGGTGTGGGGCTGATTTTCTGCAAATGGAGTTGGGGAACTGGTTTTGATTGAAGGGATTATGAAAGGGAAAGATTATGTCCCAATTTTAGATGAAAATCTCCTGAAATCTGCCTGAGATCTACGCCTAGGACGCCGTTTCGTTTTCCAACAGGACAACGATCCGAAGCACACCAGCAAAGGATTTCTTCGATAAAAAAAAAATTAAGCTACTAGAATGGCCCCCTCAAAGCCCAGATCTTAATCCCATAGAAAATGTGTGGTCAATATTGGACGAAAAGGTTCCTAGTGATAAAAGAAGGAACAAAACTGAGTTCTTTGCTAATTTGTAACAAGCTTGGCAAAGCATAAGCGTTGACACCACTTTTAAGCTTGTAGAAAGTATGAAAGATCGGCTTTTAGCTGTTTATAAAGCCAAGGGGGGAGCAACAAAATATTAGAGGACAGTTAACTCAACATCAAAATTGTCAACTTCAGTTAACTTTGAATGGTCTCTCTTTATTGTCGCGCAGAAAGTTTCTGATATGTGTACTTCGTTCTGTTATATTAAATATTGAAGTTCAATAAACTGTGTTTTGCTTTTTTTGTGAACTACATGACTTAATGACGATACAGCGTTAATTTTATCGATTTAACTTTACTAGTTTGCTGACAATGTAAACTTAGAAGAAAGTCACAGCAGTGGTCTCTGACTTATGTCGCCGACTGTATACCTAAGTTAAATTCTAGGAACAACGACATATTTTATTTACCTTTTTCAAAGAAAAACATTATAAGCAGTCTCCCGTTTTATAGAATGTTTAAATCTTGTAACATCATGTCTGATATAATCGATCTAAATTTTATGAGTTAAAATCAATATAAGCAAATTATTGTTAAAAGTATAACACCTATCTTATGATTCTTTCCCTCTATTTGCTGACTAATATCTTTACGTTTATTCTTTTTATCACTGTATAATATAAAATTTTTATTGATTTAAATTTTTTGAAATTATAATTACCATGTTAAAAAATTTTTTTATGTTTTTTTAAATTTTATTTTATGAAATCCAGTGCATCCATCCAGGGCCTGTATGGCCAGAGGCCGACGAATTGGGTCCCTGGATGAATATGGATTGACGACTGCTGTATGATGGTCGCCCATCCAGTGATTAGCCGTGCCTGATGTTGCTTAACTTCCAGAATTGGTGTATTCAGTGGAAGCCCACCAGGCCACGGCCTCCCCCTGCCTTGATTATACAAAGGAGTTGGGACACCTGTTGCTCTACCGTAAGCCGCAAAAAGCTTCAATCAGTAGTGTGTAGGACCACCCCGAGCTGCTTTCACTGCCTCCACCCTACATGGCATACTGTCCACAAGTTTACGGTATATATCCACAGGTATTGGTCTCCATTCCTCGAAGAATGTCGTGGTCAGTTCCTGGACAGATGTAGGGTGAACCAACCTGGATCTTACACGTCGTTCCAATTCGTCCCAAAGATGTTCGATGGGGTTGAGATCAGGACTCTGGGCAGGCCAATCCAGTTCTTCAATCCACATCTTGTCAAACCAGTCGGATATGGATCTTGCTTTGTGGCAAGGCGCATTGTCGTGCTGGAAGAGGAACGGCCCGTCACCGAAGTGTTCCCACAGCGCTGGAAGTGCCCCGTTATCCAGAATGGTCCTGTAGCCATCAGCATTGAGGTTTCCTTCCACCTTGATGAGTGGGCTCAGTCCAGTCAAGGAGAAACACCCCAGGTATTCACAGGGGTGTCCCAACTCGTTTGTTCATGTAGTGTATTTAATAATGCTATATTTATTCTTTTTTATATTGTATTAGTTTTATTATTTTAAGCTCTTATTGTGCTGTCATAGCCTGTTGCTTGCAAAATTACAAATAAATAAATAAGATGAGAACACTTTAGACAGTGTGGGAAGATTTACTGTAATGTAGATGTGTTTGCCTGAAATTCTCAATTTGACTCACTTGAAGTAACTCTTGTAGTGATATGCCCAGATATGTAAGGGAATAGAGGAGAAGAGAAGATATGTGTTACCCAGAACTATGAACTGTTGTATAGTGTATTGATAAAAGTTTGAATATGAGCTTGTATTGAGGAAAGTCAGTCCTGCTGCTCACCAAAACATTATGGCAGATTGGCCCACGTGCCTGAGATTGAGGTTTGGCCAGTAGTATGTGTTGTTTAACGGGACACCTTTCGCTCAGTGCTGTAGTATGCCTGCAAACGCATAATAAAGTGTAGTAATGTAAAAGCGTATATAGCAAGAGGGTCCTGGTTTAAGCAAGGATATCACTGTGTGACATATTGTAATATGCCACTACATGTTTAGAGCAACAGATCCAAACATGTGTTTATTTACTAATAATTAAAACAGGTTTGTATGGAAGATCGACCGCGGGTATTATTCAAATTGCATCTGTAAATCAGTTATCAGTCGAACTTATTAGGTATTATCTTTAATTGAATTATATAATTGTCAGATTAGTGTCTTCATTAATTTTATATTATTAGAACTTTACTTAAGAAATTCGGTGTTTTAGGCCTCATTCTTAGCCCTTTGTTCTTTTTGGTGGGAAAGCTGAGCAGATAAGAAGAGAGGGGGGTGAGTCATCGCGATAAGGAAGCGAAGCGAGGGAGCGAGAGCAATAAACATCGATTAATGGAGCTTGTCTTTATTTTTGTTTTCTGCGGGACTTATATTGTGGATAAGAGAATTGATGTCAGAAAAAAATGTGAAAATAGAGAAACACTCAAAAACTCGATCTTGTGATGACAAGAGTTCAGGACTGTGCGAACTTATGACAGCGAACTTGCTAAAGTAGTAAAAAGGAGCGTAGCAAGGTTCGGCTCCGTGTCGGGCAGCCGAGTCTCGGCTTGCCTCGGCGTGGAGGCCGAACAGTTACGACGATGGGAGAGGCTTGACTGTGACTACAATGGGAGAGGCCGGACAACAGCGAGGACGTTGAGGCAGGAGAACCAACGAGCGACGGCGGGAACGATCGCATCGCTTTCCGAGGAAGGAAATGGAAGCCACCAAATGTTCGTCGGAAGGCTGCGCTTGCGGGGAGACTCAAGGTTAAGCCATGGGGGTCTAGAGGTGGATCGAGTCGGCGAGCCAGGCAGACCAAGCAACATACAATGGACGAACGACGGCAGCGGTGGGGAGCATGGAGGACCTCGGGAAACACGTGCATCGACCGGCAAACAAAGAGACGGACATAACAATGTGGTGTTTACACAGATAAGCGACTATTCAAATCCGGATCAAAAAAAGGGGACTTTGAAATACATTTGGTTAATTAACGTTATGCATTAAGGGGCGTCAATAGAAAAGGGGTAGGGACAATTATATGTAAGATCATCATGGTAGTCGAGTATTATTTGATTATTATCAAACACCTGTTTAGTTTTCCTTAAATTTTGCTTTATTCTGTTAGCTATAATCTTGTTTCTTATATTATTTGTATCTTGTAAAACTTAGTGTAATTTTCTTTATTTAAATTAAGTTATTTGTTAATAAATTTTACTTAATGGTGATCTATCTTCCATGCATTTATTTAATTAATTCCTTACACTGAAGTTAATTATATTTAACGGGGCTTTGTTGGTAAATGCTGGGTAAGTGAGCCTATTACGTAGTTAAAAATAAGAATTCAAGTTATTAAAAATTTGCGGCCACGAGACATAGTGTTTTAGTTAAGTTTAGTTAGTTCTGGATTTCACTATACGATCAGGTTGAGGTTTTTCTTTATTATAGCGATTATTTTAATGACATACTTTGCGTTGTGTAGACATGGCAGTGCTTTTGGCACGTGGGTCCAGCAGATGACCCCACATCTCAAGCTTGGGTTGATACAGCGCCATGAAACTCACTTATCAGCATTGTCACAACTGTGTGGGCGTTGCACCTGGGGAGGGGTTATGATGTTTCCCCTATATAGGATTAAAGCAAAGGAACACAGGATGTCACGTTGGATGTCTATTGTTATGGGTACAACGGGTTAATCTCCCTATGCTTGTGATGATGTAGTAAAAGCTACTGTAATTATTGCCAAATGTTTCTTCCAGTGGCTGGATGAACAATTTGCATACTGCTAGTTAATAAATTGTAGGGTAATTTTGCTGGAACGGACATTAAGATGCCTTGTAGATATTAAATATACAAGGCTGCTATGTTCTATGAGATGTTTGGGTCGTTGGCCATTTATGTATAGTAGCATATAGTTTTTAAGTTGAGAGGGGCCCCTCATCCATACACGGATTGTTATCGAGAGCCATTATTGTGAGCATTAAGAGCTGGAGTTGTATGATTATCACTGATTATCTTTATTGAATAAATAAGTATTGTTATTTTATAAAAAAATGTCTGCATGTCAATGTCTTTCCTCTTACCAGGCCCCGAACCCTTGACTAATCCGCGGACCCACAAGTGACCGTATTGATCAGTGGCTGAAGAGTGTGGGTAGGGCACGTCACATTTGGTGCCCAATATGGGGCCTGGTAATTCGGTATTTCTGGATTATCGAGGGTGGAGATTGGCCAAGCATTAGCAGGAAATTTCTGCTACTTTTGAAGTGGTTGGTGTTGTAGGTTAAGTAGGGGATAAGGAAAGTTTGGTCTCGAATCAATGCTCGCAGTAATAGTGGTGGTGCTGTTATTGTGGGTACAAAGGGGGAAGGAAGGACTGCTATTGTGGGTAATGAGAGTATAGTTGAGGCTGGGTTATGTGCAGAGGTGGTATATGGCAGGTCGGGGTGGTCGAAATTTGCAAACCCATAAAGGGGTTAAACATCTGGGATGTGTGTCCGGACCAGAGGAGGGCATTGAAGGAGTTAATCTACGATATTTCGGATTGCTTTCGGAACAAAGTGACGTAAGTACAGGGGGTGTCAGATTTTCAGGCTGAGTATGTGGTCGATAAGTTACACCCCGTATTTGTACGGCAGTACAAGATCCCTCATAAATACAGCTTCAATCCAAAATAATAGAATACACGCTACAAAACGGTTAACCCATATAAAAGACTCTTTATTTCTTTCAATAGATATTAAATATGTACACTTTCTTGTATTATGCTGACAGTTCTATGTCTCTGCTTTAAGTTTCAAAAATAAACATCAAATTAACAATAATCTTACAAAAAAAAAAAAAAAAAACTTAACATTCATTAAATTAGAATAAAATCTAACCCCTGTTCAAAATATTAGAATAAAACACTTCAATGTTCAAAAACAACGTCAAACAGAGCATAACAGATGCAAATACTGTACAGTATGCTTAATATTTAATAGCATCTCCTCGGGCAGCGATTACATCCTGTAATCGATTGGGTAGTGTGCTGACAAGTTTAGCACACTGTTGTTTCGTGATGCAAGACCAAAATTTTCTTAAACAAGCAATAAGTGCAGATTTAGTTGTTGGAAGTTCTATTTGCAGTTGCTTTTTCATAATACTCCATATGATTTCTATGGGGTTCAAGTCTGGCGAATTGGCTGGCAGTACATTTACGTGTTTGTTAGAGAGCCAATTGTTTATTGACTTTGAAGTGTGGCTAGATGCGCCGTCTTGTTGGAATATGAAATCGTTGTCTTCATATAAATCTTCCACAGATGGTAACATGAAGGTTTCAAGAATATCCTGATGCACATCAGAATTAACTCTAGCTGTCAGCACACAGAGTTCCCCAAACCTTCTCCTGACATGCCTCCCCACACCATTACGGAGGTTGCAAATTTGACTGAACGGTTCAAGCAGGCCACACACGTGGGCCTTTATCCCCATGGCTAACACAGAACACAGCTTCGTCGTTGAATAGCACACGATTCCAGTCATCTTGCCTCCACAGTTGTCGATTTTTGCACCATACCACCCGTGCATGACGTTGCTTAGCCGAAAGAAGCGGTTTTGTCTTAGGCACACGTGATGAGAACTGCAATTTGTGTATGCACCTCAAAGTTGTTGATCGAGACACATCAAATCCAGTTGCTTTCCACAGTCAACGAATGTGTTTGAGGCTTCTGAAACAGTTTCTCGTAATAATACCTTACAGCAGTCTTTCATCTCGGGGTATTGTCTTTAGCTTTTGTCCACAACGTTGGCGGTTGTTTGACTGTGGATCACGACTCTGGAAACAGTTGCTTGTGAACATCCTGCATATTCAGCTATCTTCTTTTGGCTAAGATGTTGTTTGTGAAGAGCAATGATGACATCTTTCGTACCAGAGGATATGTCTGCTTTGCGACCCATGTTTTTAAAAAAATGTCCAAGCTGCTATGCTTTTATAGGATACAGAATGTTAATTTATGCAATTATGTAATTCATTCTCTAATATATGCAATTTTTGTTTCATTTCATTGTCAACTAAGGAATATTCTATTATTTTGAACAGGGGTTAGGTGTTATTCTAATTTAATGAATGTTAAGTTATTTTTGTTTTTTTTTGTAAGATTATTGTTAATTTGATGTTTATTTTTGAAACTTAAAGCAGAGACATAGAACTGTCAGCATAATACAAGAAAGTGTACATATTTAACATCTATTGAAAGAAATAAAGAGTCTTTTATATGGGTTAACCGTTTTGTAGCATGTATTCTATTATTTTGGATTGAAGCTGTATAAGGAGGCATAAAAACGCCAAATATAAGGGTCGTACAAATGAAATTGAAAATTTGTGTGGGAAAAAAGATGACGTGTAGGATCGTAAGTTTTTGTTTTCAACAACTGCAAAACCCCACATGCAAATTGAACAATAGGTTGCAAGTGTTGCATCACAAAATGGAGTCAACAAAACAGGAACAGACAGCAGTGATTCGTTTTTTCAAAAGCAATCGCAAACAGCACTGGGAAGATGATGTTGAGCATGTTTTTTGATCGCAACGGCCTGATTTTATTGGACTTTCTTGAAAAAGGCACCACAGTTAATGCAGCACAATATGGGGACACATTGAACGCACTGCGCGCAGCCATCAATTGCAAGTGTCCTGGACTTCTTACAGAAGAAGTGCTTCTTCTTCACGACAATGCGCGTTCTCACACCTCGAAAGCAACGGTAGACCTCATCAAAAAGTTCAACTGGGAAGCAATGCAGCATTCACCTTATAGCCTTGACTTATGCCCATGTGATTTTCACGTGTTTGGGGATCTCAAGAAACATCTGAAAGGATGCGGGTTTCAGTTGGACGATGAAGTGAAGGAAGAGGTTTTGGAATGGATCCATACGCAACCAAAAGACTTCTTCCAAAAAGGAATTCCACGCCTTGTTACACAGTGGGATAAATGTTTTAACACATTCGAAGAGTATTTTTAAATTCCTTGTATACACTTTGGACAAAATAAATAATTTTCATTTTCATTTGTACGACTCTTATAATTGAATTACAAAGGGAGGGGTTATGGAAGCCAGCATGAGCCACTGGAACTTACCTGGTGCACGTTGTGCCCTTGAAAAATGGTGATGTGCGGATCACACTCAATCTTCGCAGGGTGAATGCATGCACCATGCTGGTGAACTTCCCGGCACCCATCTTAAAGGACATCTTGGAAGAGCTGAATGGGCATAGGTACTTTACAATGCTCGACCTAAATAATGGGTATTTTCAAATACCTTTGATCGAGTCACTGAAAGAATGCTATGCCTTTCAGAATCCTTGGGGAAAATACCAACTAACTCTATTGCATCAGGGAGGTAGAAACTCCTACCATCTTTTCCAGCAGTATGTTGTGAGAACATTATGGTAGAATCTGGGAGGGGAAATACATACCGTAAATATTCTATTATAACGCGACCTCTTGTATAACGCGACTCCACTTTTTCGGCCCAAAAAATCGGCAAAAATCCTATCCTCTTGTATAACGCGACCCCCATTTTTGACTCCTTGCGAGAAATAAAATGTACGAACTTATACAGAAAAAAAATCTTTATTTTTAAATTGGGTGGCAATGTCCATTGGCTGAAGAGTTCTTTTTTTACATGTTTTTATGGAATGAATCAGCATATCGTGCCTGTTTGTAGCCCAAATGATTTTAATGGGGGAAATTAAAAGTTCAGTTACATGCATTTTTACACCAAGATTCAATTTAATTTTGGAACATTTGAATTTAATTCGTCTGAAGCAGTCTGGAAGTTTATAGCCCTACATTGATAGGGAAAGCTTTCTCACTTGCACATCGACAAAAAAACACAACAGTACATCAATTTTCTTAATAAAA
>JAHWFO010002267.1:518584-554135 GCA_023313115.1 Rhysida immarginata
TAAAAAGACAAGTAATCTTTATTCAGTTTAATATTTTCACTACATAATAATTTCTTGTAGGCTTTGGTTCCAGGCAGTTTGGAAGTAGGCCTATTTATCAATGTTTGGGAGAAATTATTATCGATGTTGTTAACGATGTTATTATCATCGATATTATTATCGACGATCGGCCGCAGTCGTCGGAGGGCTGATTTTTATCCTCTAGTATAACGCGACCCAGCAAATTTAGATGCTTTTTTAGGCCAAAAAAATTCGTGTTATAGTAGAATATTTACGGTACCTTCCTTGATGATGTCCTGGTGTCAACCGGGATATTTGAAGAGAACCTGGAAGTGTTGCGATGGGTGTTTGAGTGATTCAGGGCCAAAGGGTTAATTAATAAGCCCACAAAATATCAGTTTTGTACCCCGAGTGTCCGGTATCTTGATCATCTTATATCCACCGAGGGTGCCAGCCTGGACCTGGATAATGTGCAGGCAATTATGGGATTGAAAGAGCCCATTTATGTCAGGGAGGTGAGGGGGGCTGATTTGTTCGATAAATTTTTATCAGCCGTTCATGAAGAATCTTTCCTCACTTCTACGTCCTATCACCGAAAAGGGGCAGAATTCCATTGGGACGCAAGGTGTCAAGAAACTTTTCTGGCAGTGAAGGCCAGATTAATATCCGCACCGGTGATTGTGGCCCCAAATTATGAGGAGAGGTTTTTCCTACCTGCTGATGTGTCTGCACACGCAAGAATCTCATGGGGTGCTTAAATCAGTGGCTTTTTTTTAGCTATAAGCCTCAGGGGAGTCAATTGAATTACTCGATGATATAGAAAGAGGCCTTGGCAATTATAATGGTGATAAAACAATTCTGACACATTATTCTAGGGTTTCCCACCACCGTAATCACTGACCATAAACCGCTGGCTTTTATCCAGCAAATGAAAGACTCGAACCAGCGGGCCCTAACCAATGGGCCCTGCAGCTGGAAGAGTTTGTCCTGGATTACCAGCACTTGTCGGGTAAATTGAACTGTACACCCGACTTGCTCTCATGCCAGTGAGATAATGAGATGGTGGTGTGGGGAAATCGGGATTTAAAGTGTGAGCTGAGGGAACAGCTGCCTAACGATCCGTGGCTAAAGATATTATCTGCGTTGCAGGCTTGGGAAGTAGTAGAGCGGCCTTGGGGCCGACTAGTGTTGCTAGAGGGTCTGATGGCACATTATGACCTCAGACACACAAATGTATGCCATAGGGTGTGTGAGCCCGAGGGGCTCCGGGAGAAATTGCTGGTGCAGTTCCCCGATGGTGCAATGGGTAGGCGTCAAGGTAATAACACTACCCTCTGTAAGTTACAAAAGCTATTCGCTCCTACAGATGGCGCTACTGTCGGGCCAAAATGGCTGGTCAAACTAGATAGGTATATGCGATACTTAAGTTATTAACATTGCTTGAAATGGCTTTGAAATATATCATTTTCTGATATTTTAAGCTATTTAGGAAATAGTGGGCGATCACTGGACGAATGAGACGAACTTTTAAAGGCCAAACATATCACCTGCTGTGGAATCACTGAGAAAAGAAGAAGAAAAAAATAAATTTTTCGCCATGTCTTTTCAAACAACTGGAATAAGTCTTCCGCCTCATAAAGTTGAAGGTACACTTACCTTCAAGGACAGCGAAAAGTCAAAAATTAGTGTTGTGTGTTCATGTAAAGCTGGAAAATCGGAAAGATGTAAATAGTGTGTAGCAGTTCTTCTTTATGTATCGGAAAGGAGTGGATAACATAGTGTGACGATCCAGTCAAGTGGTAGTCATGTGTGTCCGGCGAGAGGGGGGGAGTGCATGGGTAATTTCGTTTGTGAAGGAGGTAGGAGGCAATTGTCACGTATTTTGTAAATGCTGAAGTTTTTCACTATAGAGGTTTATTATTTCGTTATGGTAATTGTAATGTCATTATAATAGAAGTAATTGTTTTGTGTGTGTTGCGTGTGCGTATTTTGAAAGTGTTTGTTGGTGTTCTGAGCGACTGTTATGATCGTCGATGAAAAGCGCATCTGTGTTTTAGTATGGATTGTTGTCGTTGTCGGTATATTCATTATTGTGTCGTAATGTGTTCGTTTTGTGTTTTGCTCTGTTAGAAAGAGGTTGTTGTTTTATTATTATTATGTTGTTTTTTTTTTTATTGTGTCTTCGAACCCGACTAAGCTGAGCGACGCATCGCCATTATAGAGTGGCAGAACCCGTTTTTCGAATGTTTAGCCAGCTAAGCCAGAGGGTTATGTTTTATTTACAACTACGTAATGGATTTTAAAAGGATTACTGAGTAATTAGTTAAATGATATGGAACATTAATTTTTTTTTTTTTTGTATTGCTGAGCGCCAATATCAAGACTTTGGAACGCCGATGGTTTGGGTGATGGAATGCTGGTCGGCCTGCTAAGTGAATGGGAACGCCATCGAGATCGAGTGAAAATATACGCCCGTATTTCGTAAAGTTTTATTTCGAATTATGGTGTAATGCAATTGATGATGACTTCAGAGTTGGTGAGTGACAATTTCTTTAATATGCGACTGCATGTGTAAAGCCTTGCGTCAGGGAGAACAGAATTTTCGTGGTGTGGTGCGCACGAGCCTCCCATCGTCGACATCGACGGGAATTTAGACTCTCATTTTCGTTGCGAAGCGTTTTCGCACAGTGACTGTTTTTGTGTAACTGAGTGGTGCATAGACTATAGTATTTGAAAGAATAGTTCACTAAGTCATTGCAATGGAAAATCTATTGAATTTTACCATTTTGCGCACGTTTGTGCCTGTGTCTGATCTATGCACTAGGGAGGAACCTGCCTTGAAGGCAACATAAACGAGTGCCAAGTTCTCGTAGCCACCGCTCAATGGCAGAGCAACGCGCGGAGCTCATCGTGTTGATGCTGGTGGCTCACCGCGGGCTGCTGGGAGAGAGGTATTTGTGTCCACCAAGAGGGGTTACGGTACCTCCCCCCCTTTTAGCCGTAAAAAGGATGTGCGTGCACGGTGAGCGTACTTTTTAAGCACAGGATTTCGGGGACGCGGTACCGATCTCTCAGTTAATTGACCTCTGTTAAATCTGCCCTCTAATCGCAGAGTTAATCAGGCCCTCTGTAGCTTTTTGATCGCACACACAGGAACGGCGTGGGCGTTTATTTGTTCATAGTTTCATATATGGTAAGACATTATGTTGCATGTTAAGTAGACTTATGACTACTTATTAATTTATCGAGCAATACATTGTTAAGTTGGAATTTTAATGTAAAGTTGAATTGTGTAATAAACGTAATGCTGATAATATGGAAATACGGTCTCCAATGTCGATCTCGGAAAGGAGTGGATAACATAGAAAACATGAGTTCGACGGACTTCATTCAAGAGTGGGGAAAGCTAAAAACAGAACAAAAACTCTGTGAAGCGAAAGTCATAGCAGAGCTTTGCCATTGTAAACAAAAAAAAGTTAATGTTGTAGATATCCCAACAGAAATTTCCACCTTTTTTAATTCAATATATGTCTTATGCCCTAATACAGCATTGTCAAGCACAGAGTAGATGGAACTCCCTTCTCTACAGTTTCAGCGGCTTGTGGAAATGCAACCATTTGTATGTATGAACTTAGAAATTCTCATACTTTTTTATATTTACATAATCAAACATGTAATGTAAACCATGAATAATTTTAAAAGCAGTATGTTTATTACACAATATTAATTTTAATATGGACGGTAGGTTAAAGGTCAAGTGACATTGAATTTTCACTTGTTGATTTTATGGTGTCATTAGATGCAGTTTATCTTAATATATTTTATGCAATAATTTGTTGCCCTAAAATTAACGGTTAAATATGCAAAATTGGATTTTTAATGTAAATTTCCAAAAATTGCCGAATATCAGCTACGGCGGTCGATAGTTGGCACTGCATGTAGCCTCAATGTCATGAATACTTAGCATGATGCCTACCATGCATAGTGTAAGCAGGAATGGATGTAAGTGTATAATCTGATAAAAATAACAATTAAAATTACAACTTAACCCTTTTTAGAATATTAATTTTTATTATTTGATCAAAAACTGCATACGAAAGATTTTTTTGGTCTTCTTAACAAAATTCTGCTCAATGAGAGTGAAATAGATGAATGATAAGCTACATAGATACAGAAGTCAGCTGAGCCAGGGGTTTACGAAGAGTGGAGCTGAATAATTTATGTATCATTTTTCTTCATTCTATTTGAATTGACTGTAACGATATCGCGAATGAGCGTCTCTTTTAAAAAATAATTCCAAACGGATAGAACCATACTACAGTCAAGAGAAGGAAAACAGTCGACCGACTCTCTTCGAATGCTTTGATCTAATGTTGCCCGCTTAACGTCATAGCTGGGCTCCGCGATGGTGATGGGCTCTAGTAGCTGTGGCGGAGCAGCGTCCAAATTTAGTTTAGAAATAGAAGGAAATCCTTCAAATTATCCGCGAATTTATTTTTTAGAGAAGATTAAAATGAATAACTAAATTAATTATTTTTTTAAAAGGGTTGAAAATTACATTCAAACTATTATTTTTATTTGGTAGTTTATTTTTCTTTTTTCCCGCAATTTTAGTATAGATCTATATATCTTCATATAATCGTAAAATTTTTAAAATCTTTTATTTCACTTTCCGAAGAGATATATAATAGTTGTAATTAATAAATAAATAAACATCTGGAAAATAAGTATTTTTCCCCATATGTAATTTTTCACAATAAAAACAAAACTTCAAATATTGTAGTCTAAATTTGTATATTCTTTATAGAGATAAAAAATATATTTATTTACACTATTTACAATTTATTTCTTTAAATAATTTCACACAATAAATTATACTCATAATTTATTTCCTTAAAAATTTATTTGCATGTTATTATAGTTATATTTTATTTAACATTTACTATCATATTATTTTATGAAAAAATTTGCAACAATTTTATTCAATATTTAATTTTGAATTTAAAAAAGCATAATTATTTTAAAAAATTTATTCGCAATGATTATTTTTATAAAAATTAATAAGCAATTGAATTCGTATTTTGCCAATTCCTGTTCATATTTTGCCAATATCATTTAGGTTTATTTTTTTATTTTTATTTTTATAAATGACTTAATTTTATATATTTTGTTCTTTTCTTGGTTCTTTTTTCAAATTGCGACTAGCGAATTTTATAATATAATAAAGTCTAATGCATGCCAAAAAACTAGGTAAAAAATTGGCAAAATTTGAACAGGAGATGGGGAAATGTCATTTTTCCTGTATAAAATGTGTACAGCCACGTTTTCTCACAGTCAAGAGAAAACAAAACTCTGTTTCTTTTTCTCTTGACTGTGGTTTTCTTCTGCATCGTTTTGTTAAAAATATTCTAATTCCTGAACTCTTTTTACGAAAACCGAGACATCCAGAAAAGTAATTTTCATTGATAATGTTAGACTCTAAATAGAATTTGCAATTCTATTTTTATGCTCGAAGGTTCGAATACATTACAAGGAATAAATTTCGAAAAATTACGTGAAAAAAGTTAATAATAAATATATAATAAAGCTCAAAATATTTTATAAAGAATGTATGTCTGCAAAGTTGCATTGCAAACACTTATTAAGTTTTGCTAATTCTATCGTTGGAGCTTGAGCATGCAACATTATTGATTATCGTATATTTGTATTTATTTCATTGTAAATTGTAAATGATAAAAGGTGCGAAATTTTGCATTTCTTGAATCAATTTTATTATATAAGAAGTGGCTGAATTCTCTCTCAGCATCTCCTTAATTTATACAATTAACATTCAGTATAAAAAATTTTTTTCTATGAAAATGATAAAAAATTGCACTGAAGAAATTTTCATTACCTTACAAAAGTTTTATTCGAAAAATTATTAATGTTTTTTAACATAAAATAATGAATTGTTCTCGTATCTCATGAGTAAGAAAATAAAGTATTATTTTGTCGTCTGCTTACAAAAACCTGCTCTGCCACGGCCACCAGGCGGCAGTACCATCGAGAAGGCGCATGCGCAATAAAAATTTGAAAACTGAGTCGGTCTGTTTTCTTCTGTTTTCCTTCCCTTGACTGTGACCATACCAACGAGATTAATATAATTAGAGTGGAAATAACGACGCCATACTTGAAGCGAATTGAATTGATGTCCGCCATGACAGTTGAGGTAAAAACTTGAAATATGATGCGAAGTCACAATACCAAGTATAAACATTCGGTTTATTACAATCATATTTATCATGGTGTTGTATGCAGGAAATGAATATAAAAGAAAAATAATAATTATCTGTGAAATTTATTCCATTTATTACAATAATATTATATACAGAAATAAGAGAAAATAATTATAATTATTATTGAATAACTCATGAATGGTATGTGAGGGTTTAACCTACTCCATATCTCAGCTGTTCAAATTATTGATGAAAAAGAAAAATTTTCTTTCCTATTTTTCATCAAATAATTATTTCTTTGGTTTCTAAAGAAGATGTACATTCTGCTCTCGGAATTATTTATTTTACATTATTAAATAGCGGAAGAATGGAGCTACTTATTGGTTTCACAATGTCCGTTTGGCTGTCCTGTTCATTATTTCCACATTTTTTGAGGTAGAAGGTTGAAATTAGGAATGTAGCTTACAACGGGCATGTGCATCTTCACTGTTTAGTTTGGTTTTGATTGGCCTACTGGGGTCGGAGTTTCGGGGTTAGAAATTAGCAGGGAGCAAAAGGTTTACGTGTCTTACGTCATGTTTGAAGGTCATCTCCAGTTTATATTTAATTATTTGTCTATGTGTATTTATTCATATAAAGCAGTGAAATTTGGTATGCAGATTCCTCTAAGTAAGATCTCCATTACTATGAAGTTTGGGCCAAATTGTCCCAATGGGGTCGGAGTTGTGAGGATGGCAGTTACTTGGTCTTTAGAACTATGGCAACATATGGCATGTTATATATCATTAGATCGGAAATGATCAGAAACGAAAGAGAAAATCAATTTTCTATTTAAAAAGTGAGGAGGGAGGGGGTTAAAACGTGAAATAAAAGGGTAAAAATAGATGATCTCAAGGGTTTCGCTACTTTCCTATACCTTCCTCGGGAGGATTAATTTCTTGTTATGATATAGTGGCAACGTAAGTATATACTACAGTATTCAATTTTTAAACAAATGCACAATCGAAATTTTGCTCTCGGGGTGAGAAGAGTATAAATGCTATTTCATTATACCAAGGCTCATACTGATTGAGGATTCGTTAATACTTAGGGAAAATAAAGATAAAACTTAACGAAATGTTAACACACTAGCACCATATACTTTTGATATAATTACTTATGGAAATTCTGATTTATCCGTCGCTTAAACGTTGGTTATTCGGCCCGCTACACTAAAGAACTTGGCTGAAGATGTCAATTTACCGTTCTGGATAAGCGACTTTTTAGCGACGGATAAATCGGAGTGTGCATAAGAAACTATACAGAAAATATATGGTGCTAGTACGTTAATATGTTGTTAAGTTTTATCTTTATTTTCCCTAAGTATTAACGGCTAATCTAATCAGGAAATGAAAAAGATAGGCAGCTAGAAGGCTAGGCCTAATTACTTGTGAAAGGTGATATCCGATTGTTTTTCTCTCTTATTCGAACAACTGAACACCGAACAAGCATAAAGCATCCTCGTAAATGTCACTATATTGCTAAATAATAATAAGAAGAACCTAGAATAAAATCCAAAAAAAAGGAAATGCATCTTATTAGCTACAGCTTGCATACGTCTTATACCTCAACCATAGCCTACAATGGCTGCGTTCGGAGGACAGCCACTTTTTCCACTATTTCCACTTTGTCGTTCGAGAAACCACCACCAGTGAATTCACGGCGTTCGGGATTCCACCGAGAATTCACTTTTTCCTCGATTTCTTTCCACTTTTCTCTCTGGCCAAAAACTAGTGGAAAAAGCGAAAACGACGTACGATGCCGACGACCAATCAAATTTAGAGTAAAACTAAAACCAGATTGAGTTGCAAATGACAGCGATAGTGTACGGCAAATTGTTTAAAAAGGTTTAAAAAATGTCTGACAAAGTAAATTATTAAATTATATTATTGATGAAAAATAGGAAAGAAAGAAAGAAAAACCAATGATAAGAGATTGTAGGCGATGCCTCAACTGTCATGGCTAACGCTAGTTACTTCGACTTCAAAGTGGTGGCGCTGATGATACATTTATTTCCACTCTAATTATATTAATCTCGTTGGACCATACCATTTGACAACGGATAGACAGTTTTTATGTGCTGCAATTCGAAAATGCAGTATATCTAAGGACAGCTTCGAAGTCAAAGGAATAAATTTTACCAAACTTTTTCATAAAATTGAAAATACTAATCACAATATTTGCAGAAGTTCGCAAAAAAATGGAATTTGCAGTCAATAAATTCTATATTTTTAATTATGGTGTTCAGTCGATTAAATGCAGCGCGCTTAAAAAGGCCTTCGCTTAGGTTGATCGTACACCGCTAAAACACTCTTACCCAAACTAATTTCAAGTAAAGAAAAGTAAAGGATATAAAAATTCTTATCACTTATACAGAAGTTTTAGATGTATGTGAAAAAAAATACACTGTAAACAATAATGGGCTTCATGTGTGCGTAAGAGTTGGTGGTCACTAGCAAGAAATCTGCCGATCATGCAACTACCTGTGAAACAATAATGGTGAGAGCCAGCAAATTCTCTGCTCTCCATTTTCACAGAAAAACGTTTTTATTAACTGTTTTATGATTAAAAAACCATTATTGTTTCACAATTAAAAACGGCTTTTTTTTTGTAATGGCTTGGCGAACCTCCGCTCATACTTGACGAGAGCCAGTGGCGCAAGAAAGATATAGAACATTCCAAACCTCTTCTCACGTGCCTCTCTGCACTCTGCCTACCTTGTGCACTATATGGTAAATATGTCAGGTAGCCTCAAAATAATTTTTTTTTAATAAAATAAAAAATAAAATAGTTATTGCTTTTAAAGTGTTGATTCTATACAAAATATTTTGCAGAATATACTTTATTACTCCGTAGACACTTGTAACAATAAAAATAAGTATGATAATTTTGAGAAAAGGAAAATTTTGTGAAAAAAGTTGGTTGTCACAAATAAATTTGTAAATATAATATATATTGAATAATTATTTGGGTAAAAAAAAAAAGTTGTTACAACTGGGATCCGAACCCGCCACCTCACACTAATAATTTGATTTGTGAGTAGCAACCACACTGCCGTCTGAGCTATCGGATCACTTGCAATCAAAAGGAATCACTTTCCCTTATATATGGTGCTCGAAACTTTAAACCATCTTTTTTTCAAAATTGGCTGATCAGTGCGCCTTAATATTTAAGTACCGTATTTATTCGTGTATATTGCGAAAAATTTTATACCAAAAAGCGGGTGGAAAATGGTGGGGGGGGGGGGGTCGCATTATATACGGGAGTAAAAATTTAAAAAGTTTGGTCAATGCCTGCACATCCGCCATCTTGTTACAATATTCGTTGTTTTCATATCCGCCATTTCGGAAAAGATCGAAAAGCGTGAAAACGTGAAGGTAAACATGATGTAGTCATTAATAAACCTTTTAAAGATGCAGTAAGAAAGCACTGGATCTCTTGGATGTCATCAGACAATGTTCAGAAGACGAAAGTTGGGAATCATTGCAAGAAACAGTGGTATCCCGGAGTGTTTAAAGACGAACATTAGTAACAGTCTGGATGGCACTGAAGATGACCTGCTATGGGATGAAGAAAATGCCACTTCTAATACAAACTGGCATGAGGAAGAAGAAGGATCTACCTGGGTTACAGATGAACCTTTACATGAAGAAACCTGGAAGGAATCATTTGGCGAGTCTGATGATGATTCGGATTTAGAAGGTTTTTGATATGTAATGTGTATAAAATTATGTTTTTTTTGTATTATTGATATTTATTCACTTATTAAAAAATGTTGACTTCAGATTTGTGTTATAACTATCGGTATATCTTTTGTAAAATGTTGGGTTGCATTATATACGAAGATACAATTTTTACCCTATTTTTGGGCATAAAAACAAGGGGTCGCATTATACACGAGTGCATTATACACGAATAAATACGGTATATATTAACATCCTAAAGGTACACTACAACTATACGAAGTCTCGTATTAAACTAAAATTCCGAGGTCGTAATGTCCCCTTGTTAGCTGAAAAGGGCAGAGCAATCAGAACACAAGGTTTAAATAATTTCAGTTTTCACGTTAAATTTAAATAAAGAAATTTAAAAACCCTTCTTTTTCCGTCAAAATGGGACATGAATATTTCAGGAAAGGTATTTATAAAAATAAATTAGTTGAAAATTGATACTTTGCACTATTTTTACTCATCATGCATACATACTTTTTACTCCATTTTAAAAATGAATAAAAAGAAGAAAACCATAAAAGAAAACCATTATAAAAATGAATAGTAGCAATCATTTCTCAAGGGATAAAAATGCCAATTTTTTTTATTATAAAAAAACTATAAAAATTTTTTTCTCGATATTCAAAATTATTTTATTCAAAACTAGTATAAACGGGTGTTAAATATATACGAAATTATATTTATAGAAGAGTTTATTGCCCTTGAAATTCAGAAAACAGCATTAGTATACTTGCATCATTATTTGCGTTTTGCTCCAAATATTTGTTTTCAAAAAAAAGTTTCTAAGTAAAAAAATATTATTAAATAAAAAGTATATTGGAAAATAAAAAAAAAATTGACTTTTACATCAATTTATTTTAGTAACGAAGTTGGTGGCACGCATGCCGTATATATCTGAATCTAGGGAAGAAATCGTGGATTATGACATATGGACTTCTAGAAGGGTCCAAGTTGGGAGAATACAGAAGTGGTCTTTTGTTTCTTTTAAATTCATAAGAAGATATTCACAAAAATGAAGTGATGCGGTCTCTTAGACCGCACGCCACCGCTGGAGTGTTAAAGAAGCTCAATGATAAAAATTGAGTTCACAAGAATCATAATTATAATCATAGGGATAAATTATTTTTTAATCCTATTGAAAATCGCATGCGTCACCCCCTGCCTATAACTGAGACCAGGCCTCTATTCCTTCCATACATTCCTTTAGTTTGCATATGTAATCTGCATTACATATATTTACTTTTTCATGCACTAAAATATTTCTTAAAATATTTCTTAATTACGGTATCCTATTCTGAATCATTGTCCTTATCTGAAATTCATACACTAATCGTTCCAGAAAGTTTTCACTTTCTTTTTTACCTGGATTACATGACTGCGCCTCAAATTCCGGCCTTTAAATGAACCCGCCTTCAAACCGGGAAAATACGCTATGTATTGGCAATTCATCAATAATTTCAAAATCACTTCTACTTCTGGAGTAGAAGTGATTTTGGTATTGGTATATTGCTAAGCTTACAGTAGGCAGGAAAAAAAAGTGAATACAATTCAAATTTGTTTCTACATTTGAGCAATCTAAATATATTCATAAACTGTAATAACTTATTATTTCACAATATCCAAAAATTAAAAAAAAATATCAAAGTTTTATTAAATTTTTATAAAATTTTCAATCAATTGTGCATTGAGTTTAGTGTGTCGTTAGCTATTTATGACCGACTGGGATTGCAGCGCCACCGGTGGCGCCCTATTCGTTGACAGACACCTTTTTTTTTTTCACCACTTACCCGTTTCCTCCTCTGGTATATATCTATCTATCTCTATGCGTTATACCGATCTCCCCAAAGTATTCATGACGTCAGTCCCGGAAAATTTACGGAGATTACCAAAGTAAAATGTTACGGCACTCCCTTGCAAAAGTCCTCCTAAAATTAATAAAATAAAATATAAAATTAAGGAAATGGTTATTATTTACTACCATTTTTTTTCGTTGTCTTCTTTAATATGACACCATAAAATCAATAAGTCAAAATCCATGTCACTTGACCTTTAATACACCTTCAGAACATAAAATTGGGATAAGGACAAATTCCTAAAATTTCACAGCTGAAACAGGTTTTTTTTGCTTAATTTTATTCAAACTAAACCAGAGATAGTATATAATAAAGATTATAGTGGCTTTGAAATATTTTTTCATGTTATTGCTACAGGAAAAGAATTAATCTTTGTTGCACAAATATAGAATAACAACATCCTGTTGGAAAAAAATAGAATAATTGTAGTAAATACAACTTAATCATAAAATTAAAACTTTGTTGGTTTGCCTTTAGCACTTATTACAAATTACATTATTATTATTATTATTATTATTATTATTATTATTATTATTATTATTATTATTATCATCATCTATGTACCATATTAGCTATGAGATTTGCTCATGTTTGGCATGAAATTGTGAGTTTAACTTCTTGTTTGGTGCTTGTGAAGGTGTATGCAGGATCCATAGAGTGAGAATTGTATTGTTGCAGACTTTGACCCCGAATATGTCGCAGGCTCTTGAATGTGTTATTCTTCACAATTTTTATAGGAGCTATATCATCATTGCCTGTAGTTTATGGCTTTTTCCACATTTGGAGTAACAATTTTGGATATTCTAATTCTTCTTACATTTGTTTAGAACCTTTGAAACAGTTGATTGTGAACAGCGAGCTACTTTTACAATGTTTTTTTGGGTTAGTCCTCTCTTCTTTGCATCTACAGTCGAACCTGAATAACTCAAACTCTGATAACTCAAATTCCCGGTTAACTCAAACAATATTCTAAGTCCCATCCCCCAGAGCATTTATTTCAATAGAAAATTCACTCATTAACTCAAACAAATTTTTTAATAAATCCCGGATAACTCAAAGAAATTTTGGTTTTAGTGAATAGGTATTCCTAAATTTAAGCAAAATTTATCTTAAAAAAAGCTTTGCCTGTTGAAACTTTATTTCGTTTTTCAGTGAATAAATAGAGAAAAATTAATGCTCTTAGTGGTTAGAGCATCGGGACGGTAACCTGAAGGTCTCTGGTTCAAGTCCAGGCTGTGGAATTTTCTTTACTATTTTTCTCTATTTATTCATCAACATCGGAGGTAATGGCGTGAAAAATTCCTCCAAAGACCATTTTCCAATTATTATCATTTTTCAATATTAATTTTTATGTCCACACACATGAAAAAGAAAACGATGCAGGAATTTTTCGCAGTCGCTGGCAGCCAATGTGAAAATCAAAACTTAGCATGAACACAAAATTGCGAGTCCAACTTGTTGACTGCGATCGTTCAATAGGAGAATATTTAGACATAGTAATTGAAGAATTATTAATATGTGATTAAACTAATGATGCAGTCACAGGACGTAGATAAGGCAATGTCTGTTGCAGAGGATAAGGAGTTACACAGGTCTTTCATGAGCTCCCTAAAAAACTTCCAGATGACTGGCGAAAATTTGTGTGCTTGGATATCAATTTAATCTGAGGCAGGACAACAAGAGGTTAAATAAAATCCTTGGCTACGTCAGGTTATCAGGCAAAGTGTGCAATATAAGTAAGTTCATTTAGAACGATGGTTCCATCCCACTTCAAAGAATTATAAATCAAAATTTAATTTGCAACAATACATAGATTTCCTGTTGTTCAGACTTTTCTTAGAATTGATAGTTCTTAGAATTTAACATTTTCTTGAAAATGATCAGTAACTCGAGATAATGGAGAGTTCATTTATTTATTTATTTATATAGGAGAAAGTTCCTTTATCAGATAAATACACATGAATAAAACAATCGTAATTAATACAAATAAAAAATAATAAAAATATCACAAATCTTAAGAATTTAAATCCAATTTTCTAAGCTTGTCTTTACTCTCATGAGATATATCAAACTTAGTTAGGTAAGTATTGGCGAGTCTTTGAGTTCTTTTTAGTGGAGAATGGTAAGTAAAGTTATTAGAGGTACAGGAGTTTTAAATGAAAAAACTCATCGGGGTTCTAGTTCGATGAATTGGAAAGCGAAAGCACAGCTCTCCTAGTAAATCAGGGCAATCAAGGTGGAAATGGATTAAATCATACAAGAAGATTAGATCACATTTGATTTGTCGAGAGACAAGTGATTCCAGTCTCAGTAACATTGGTTTTCACAATAGTTAGCAGACTACTGAAAAAGAGTGGAAAGGTAACAGAGAAAGCATTTCTTTTGCTTGGGCAATAGTGTCGACATAACCGACAACAAAGCATACATGAACTCGACTCTTCAAATTGACAAGCATACTGCATTATGCTCTGTAATAATCGTTTAAAGGATTATAATAATACCGGTGATTTATATCTATTGAAATGCCACCTAAGAAATGAATGAACATTGGGCAGAGAAAACAAAAAGTTTTCCGGGCCTTGGAAAAAATCTGAACAAAAGCTTCGTCTATAGTAGGAAATTGCAGAATAATAAAAAAAACAATTGAGATATTATTTAACTTGTTCAGTTTGTTCTGTTTATCTACAACTGTTATTATCCCGGGCAATGCCGGGTGACTCTGTAAGGTTCAGTTCGTAACAATGTCCTTGAAATCCTTGAAAATGAGCATTAACTGGAGATAAGAGATGCCCGACTATTGAGAAACTGGCTAAGTCGTGAGTGATCAAGTACTCATTGAAGTTCCCAGGAGACCCTTGATCATGCAAGCGTATCAACAAAAGAAATGACGACTGCTAGAGTACAGAATGTGATGGATTGCCAAGTTTTGTTTGAAGACAACGAGAGCAGAGTGCTTATTGCAAACACAAATTACCAAGTAGTAAGTATCATCAAAATTTATGTTTTCGAGTTTTCATAATGAATTTTTACTGTATTGTTTCTAAGTGTTTTCATGTGTTTATTTTTACTATGTATTCACATTCAGATATTTGTGTGAATTTAAAAAACTTCATCAAAAAAGAGTCTGTGCAAAGCCGTGGATATCACCTAGCTTATTTGGTAGCTAAGCAGATCCTATCTCTTCCTAAAAAAAACAAACAAACCCCGATATATTATTATTACTATAAAATTGTGATGATATAGTATTACTATAATATTGTGAATGTGAATGTTTTGGAAACCGAGGTGATCGTGATTAAGCATTTGTTTTTAAGAATTATTAACAATGAACATAAAATGATGATGCAATGACAGGTCATAGATAAGGCAGTGTTTATCAATGATGTAATGACAGGTCTCCCTTGAGCTCCTTAAAAACATCCAGACGACAGGCGAAAATTTGTGTGCTTGGAAAGAAAAGAGAAAGAACGAGTATTGATCAGCGAAATTTTCTAACAAAAAGATAAAAAGCTATCCGGGTTGGAAACATCTGAACATTGGAATCTTCGTCTAGAGCAGGAGGGTATAAGAGCTTTTACATCAAGGGCAAGGGAAACTTTAAAAGAAAGATAGATCTAAACTATCCTGTGATGCTCCTCTGTGATGGAGATGGATGACATTTTAATCTGAGGCAGGACAACAAGAGGTTAAATAAAGTCCCAAGCGATTGCAGGTTATCAAGCAAAGTGCGCAATATAAGTAGGTTCATTAAGAATGATGGATCCATCCCATCTTTTAGAATTATAAAACAAAATTAAGTTTGTAACAATACATAGAATTCCTTTTCTTAGAATTTTCTTGAAAATGTTTAAAAATCATTACTAACTGGAGATAATGGAGAGTTAGCAGACTATTGAGGCAGAGTGAAAAGGTGACAGAGGTAGCAGTTCCTATGCTAGGGTGACAGTTGATGACATAGCATCAATCGATAACAAACCATACGTGAACTCCACTCTTCAAGTCAAGAAGCATACTTTATTATACTCTATAATAATCGTTCGAAATATTATAATAATAATTCATATCTTTCGAAATGCCAGTGAAGAAATTGTGACATTGTCACTTTTTATTTATTCTCTGTTCAAATTCATTAGTAATTTTGTAAAGGGTTACAGTGGTCCTCCCTTAGAAAAGGACTATATGACACGTTCTGGAGTCCATTTTGTAATAGAGTTCGTTTGAATTCCGATGTTGTATTCAGCCCTGTTGTCAATTAGGCACAGGCTTCTCTTCTGTCTTTGTTTTGACAGAAACTTACATTTGTTATGTATAAGCTGGACAAAAACTCCTTTTGTTCTTTTGTTGGACATTAACTCCTGTTTATTGCCCAGCCCTAAATTGTGTTGTATTAATTGTTGTACAATCTTAATTATATTTAATTATTTTCAGGATTTAGAGCATTGTACCTACTGAATTTTATCCTGTATTTGAATTGATGCAAGAATTTTGCTTTATTGTATGTATTGTAAGAATCTTACTGTTAGAAAAATTGCCCATGCTTCGAATCCAGCAGGCAGGTGATGACGTCATTTCTACCAGAGCCTAGAAGTGACTCGTGTGGAATCTGGAAATGGAGTGAGAGTTTAACCCACGCCACCACCAGGAGGCAGCACTGAGCCTGCCTGAGATATAAAAGGAGGACGCAGGAAGCAAGGGGCATTCAAGATCAGAGTCGAGACCTGTTGGACAGTTTAGAAGTGGACGGTATGGAAGTGTCCGAAGAAGACGATGAAGATGCGGATGCTATGAACTACGGAACAGTCATGTTCCTGTCAGGTTGCTGATATAGACTTTTGTTAGGCCTAACCTTCTCTTATTATGGAAAGAGACGACGTGTTAATTTTTGTATTATTTTGTACGATCAGTTTGAAGAGATTAACAGTATACCAAATTTGTAGAATGATTAGCCTTTGATTATGTAGATTTGTAATGGAAATTTAGAATAATGTTTAAGCAGGATTATATATTATTCATTGAAATTAGATTTTGGGATATTTTTGTAGTGGATTAAAATTTAAATGGGATATATAGCTGTTATTAGTTGGATTAATAGAGTGCGACTTTTATTTTAGTATATTAGTGAGAGGGTTAAGAATTGTTAACACAATTATGGATGGAATTTAATAATTCGTTATCATTGTTTTGTGGGTCTATTAACTTTGATTGTCAGGTTTTGACTTTACTGTTGTGACAAAAGGAAATTTTTGTCAGTTTTTGATCAAAAAGGAACGATCTTGAATCATGTAATGATCCGTTACTATAGTCCCTCAAAGAAAAAAAAAATTAATGAAAAGAAAACTCATTTTAGTTTCCTACCTTGTTAATAGACCACAATGTAATTTATTACTTTTATCAAATCTTGTTTTTTTGTATGTTTTTCCCCCCCCTTGAGATGTGAAATTGATTCATCGCCAGTATATTAGGCCTATAGAACTCTGGTTTGGTTTTGGATTCTGCCTCCTGCCTGATCAAGATTCAAATGAGAACTTAGTGACTTCGCCACCAGAGGGTTCTGAGTGCACTGAACCAATCACAAAGAACATCAGCCATCTAGACCAATCAGATGCACTTGTGTTCGACTGCACGTGTTTCCAGCCTTTCAATCCTACCAGAATTCAAAGCGCCAGCTTCAAAATAATATTTAAGGAGGGAAATAACAAACAATAAGCACTGGTGCTCATTCTTGTGGAACAACAGGTTGAAATGATGCTGCTCTTGCTACTCATAATTGTCATATCTCAGGGGAGGAAGCTCGACGATCGTAAGTGATTAGGCTTAAGGTTACCTGAATCGAACTTGGTTTACTTGGACCTATTGACACTGAAAAATGAACTGATTAATATTTAAGAAGGGACATTTGACTTTGTCTTTCCGCGTTTTTAGGATTACAGTATTCCTCCCTTACAAAAAAGGAATACATGACACGTCCTGTGTCATAGACTTAGAACAATATGTAAATTTATTCATTTATAAATTGATTCTTTCTTTGCTCTCATACTGCAATTTATTGTTTTGTCATTGCTTAGGCTTATCTCTTCCTTAAATTACCTTGTTGAGTCATAACATTGTTTCAATAAGATTTTGTCTTGTAAAATTAGCCCTTTTGATTGTAACTTGTTATTATATCTCTGCTTAGGCCTATTTACTTAATATTATTGACAGATACAATTATTTTCAATGATATCTATGAATTATTAAGATTTTGTCTTTCAAAATAAGCATTTATGAATCAGATATAAACTCTTGTATGAAGTTTTCTTTTGACAAAAATAAAGTTAAGATTTCTTTTGTACTATGTGTTTCTCCTTACTTTACTGATTATTGTTCTATCATTCTATCTCAATGGCGCCCGAACAGGGACAATAGTGGGTGAGAACACATAGATAGTACACAAAAGTTTTCAAAAAAAAAAAAAAATGGAATGAGAGCTGGATCATGGGGATGATAGTGCTATTGCACAAGGGGGAAATATGACTGAAGGAATTTTGGAATCCCAGTCTGTGGCTGGCTATTCTCACATGATACCTACCTTCTCTGGGGAGGAGAGTAACTTAGGCCTAGAAGGTTTTATAGCAATAGTGGAAGATGTGGCTGGTATGGCCAAATGGGATGATCGCCTAAAAATAAGCATTATCAGAGCAAAGTTGAAAGGGGTGGCTGCCAAGAAAATATGTGAACATAGACTTTATGAAATTAAAGACTATTCTGAATTTCTTAACTCTTTTAAAAGGGTAATGACTGTTAAGAAAGTTAGGGGGCACCCTTTGGGGGATTTTATTAATGCTCAGCAAGGTAATAGAGAAACTGTAAATGAATATGCTTGTAGATTGGAAGTACTTTGGAAAACCCTAATACGTAAAGCTCCTAGTTGGGCAGACAAAGGTAAAGATTTAATTCTAGAGAGATTTCGAGAAACTGTGCTCCCTAATCATAGGGTGTTTTTGGCACAGGGACAACCTCAAACTTTTGAGGAAGCTGTTTGCTTAGCTAATAAGTCTGAAGACCTTCATGTCAACTCATCATTTTTAAGTTGTCAAGTTTCTGAAAATTTTAAATCTCCAAATGATAACTCTCTAGAAACCATAAAAAACAATTGACTGATTTTGCTGCCCAACTACAAGAAAGGGAAAAAACCCAAATGTCTCGTGACAAAGTAATTCAAGATTTAACAAATCAGCTAGAAAGCATGAAACAAGAACTAGATATTATTAAGACTAGGGATCAAAATAGGAAAGACATTATCTGTTTTATATGCAAAAAGAAAGGACATATTTCCAGGTTTTGCAGAAGCAAGCCTTTAAATTAGTAGTGACCACCAATGGAAACCAGTCATGGGGGTCACCGGTCAAAGAACAGAATCTGGTTGAATTACAAAAGGATCATAAGGGGCTTCATAAGTTAGAGGTTAGAATTTATTAGTGTACCCTTAAAATTCTTGCTTGATACTGGATCTGAAATGTCCATAATTGATGATAGAATAGCTAGATCTCTAGGAGAAAAAATTGAATGGATAAACAGTAATTCTTTTATCAGGGGGATTAATGGACATGTATCATTGGTTGATAATGCTATTATGGCAGAATTGGAGACAGAAGTAGGAAACTCAGGAAGTCATAGATTTTTAGTTATGGATCTCTCGGGTCGTGATTATGATGGAATAATAGGGAGGGATATTATTAACAATATTTCTGTTGAATGTGGGAAGATTCAGGTCAAGAAATTAAAACTTATTAATCTCAATAACGAACAGAGAAGAAGGCTTATGGTACTCCTGACTAAGTTTGCAGACTGCTTTAGTCAAGACATAAAAGAAGTCAATGGTGTCAGGAACTATGAAGTTGAATTTAAAGTAAAAAAAGACAAACCGGTATTTGTTCGTCAATATCCTATTCCTCAGGTATACCGTCCAAAATTAAAAAATTATATTTAGATTATTTAAAAGCAGGAATAATAGAACCCTCTAGGTCAAAATGGAACTCACCCCTTCATGTAGTAAAAAAAGACAATGGAGAAATCCGCATGACTCTTGACTTAAGAAAGGTAAATGAAGTTACCGAGGCTGTAGATTACCCTATGCCTAAAGTACAAGAGATACTTCAAAGGCTCCATGGTCAAAAGTATTTCTCCGTCCTGGATCTCCATAGCGGATATTATCAGATTCCTCTTGCACCTCACCTAAGAGAATATTTTGCCTTTACCACTCCCTGGGGTAAATACCAACTAACTAGAATGCCTCAAGGAGGTAAGAATTCTTCTCATTTATTCCAGGCATTTATGTCTGAGATATTGGCTGATCTTATTGGTGAAGGAGTTTTTGTCTTCCAAGATGATGTCCTAATTTATTCGGTTGACTTTGAGGAACACCTGAGAGTATTTGAAAAGGTGCTTGACATCTTTTCTGGAAGAGGGCTTATTATCAAGCCATCAAAATGCCATTTTTTTATGGACAGGGTAAAATACCTTGGTCACATCATTTCAAGCAATGGAGTCCAGCCTGACCCAGGAAATGTCCATGACATTCTTAACTTAGCCCCACCTGGAAATGTGAAAGAGACACGCTCTCTTATTGGAGCAATTAACTTCTATCGCCCCTTTTTGGAGAACTTATCAGAATGTCTAACCCCTATTACTAATCTTACAAAAAAGGATATGAAATTCCTTTGGGACAAGAATTGCGAAGAGGCTTTTCAATTAATTAAAAAAACTCTAGGAAGTTTTCCCCTTCTTATGCCCCCTGATTATGGGAAGGAATTTTTTCTTCACACTGATGCTTCTCAGGGTGGCTGTTGGTGCAGCATTACATCAAATGCCGGTAGCTTTTTTTAGTGCGAAGCTTAAAGGAAGCCAGTTAAACTATAGCACTATAGAGAAGGAAGCATTAGCAATTATTCTTGCTGTACGGCACTTTAGACATATTATCCTGGGCTTTCCAGTGACCATTTTTTGTGACCACAAACCTCTATCATTCTTGAAAACAATGAAAGGGACAAATCAAAGATTACTTAGGTGGGCAATTGAGGTAGAGGAATATAACCTCAAAGTTAGACACATAAAGGGGGTGATAATTGTATTGCAAACCTATTGTCCCGTTCCCAATCAATTGAGATTAATAACTCTAATTTTTCTAATGAAATAGATTGGAATTAAAGGGTAATTCAATCTCAAGCTATGGACCTCACTATCAGAGATCTAATAATTGGTAAAAAAGGAAAAAATTACACTGTACGGGATGGTATTTTATAGGCTACTATATAGGAAAATCTCATCGGGGAAAAAGAAAATTGAAAATATGGGTAGGAGAGGATGTTAGAGTTAAATTGATAGAATTAGCTCATGATTCTCACTTGTCTGGGCATGGGGGATCAAACAAAACTTGGAGAAAGATTTATTCTGAGTATTATTGGCCCTCTATGTATAAGGATGTCTCGAATTTTATTAAAAGTTGTAAAGTATGTCAGAAATGTAAACTCCACACAGGAAAAGACCCCTTTCAGGAAGGTATTAAAGCAGCTTATCCCTTTCAAAAGGTTGCTATGGACGTGATAGGACCCCTGACAAAATCTGAACAAGGAAACAGATATATTATTGTCTTTACAGATATTTTCACTCGTTTTCCTGAGGCAAAAGCCATTCCAGACCAGACAACTGAAACTATTGCTAAAGCTCTTAATGAAAAGATCATATGTAGATATGGAATACCCAAAGAATTAATTTCTGATCGGGGAGCTTACTTTACATCGGAGCTGATGCGTGTGGTGACCGAGGACTTAAACATTCATCATCACTTCTCAACTGCTTATCGTCCAACATCAAATAGTTTGATAGAAAGAATGAATAAAAACATAGGGGAAATTCTTAGACTTCTATGCAATAATGATAAGCAACATTGGGATGAGTTATAAGAAGCAACTTTGTTCTCCATACGTACCAGTTCCAATGAGAATACTGGGGAAACACCTGCATATTTACTTTATGGATTTGACCCCATGCTCCTATTCTCCTGGGAACAAGATACTGAGGAAATGGAACTTGACATATATCGTTCCAAATTGGTTGGGAATTTAATGAAGGCTAGTCAGATTGCAAAGAAACAAGACGATGGGAGAAGAAAAGGAAAAATAGACAAAACTAATGTGGGTAATCATTTAAAGGAATTTAAGATTGGGGCAAAAGTATGGTTACTTAGGAAGGGAGGTGGGTTTTAGATATATTGGTCCATTCAGAGTGTTAAAAAAGGTCTCTCCTGTAAACTATAAGATTCAAGGTATCCAAGAGCGTGACCAACAAACTGTGCATGTACGGGGTTGTGCATAACCATTTGCTAGGGGGCTGCGACTTAAACCGCAGCGTTGTAGCACACTCTTATGACGCTTCGGCAGAGAGTAGTTCATTGTGTGTCTATTGGTATCAAACAAATATGGCTGGTTTAATAAATGACAGTGAAGAGCAGCATTTCATGGATAGAGTTCGTGCAAATGCATATCGAGAGGCAATGGAAGCAGGTGCGTCTTTTATTAATCGCAAATGGGTTGCGAACAAGTTAAACCGATCGTATAGATGGGTGACGGACAATTGGAAGAAAGGTTATGATAACTGCCATGCCGAATTTGCTGAGGGTAGGCCCGAGAAATTATCACAGGAAAGCAAAAACATCATTGCTAATAACAGTGGCAAAAGACGTCGCAGCTGTGTCAACAATGCACAAGAATTTAAAGCCAAGCGTGGGAAAACAATTTCTCGTTCAACGGTTCAAAGACATCGTCAGCGTGCAAACATCAAGCTATTCCATGTTATTCCGAAATCGGTATTCTCGAGACCTTCTAATGGGACACCTGACATCTGTGCTGAAGGACATGGAGTACGATACTGCTCTGTTTGAGACACTCCTCCGCTCCTACCCGAAACGGATGCTTGCTTTTAGAGAAGCAGGTGGTGGCCACACTAAATATTGATGTGATAAAAGCAGAAATAAACGTACTTTTTGATTATCAACTGCAGAACATTCCACTTAGTTTTGTTTATTTTCCAGACCCCTAGCAAAAGGTTATGCACAACCCTGTAGATCGCTTAAAGCTTTGTTTTAGTGACAACACAAAACACCAACAGCAATCTACCAGGAAGAGGAAGAGTTTAGTGCGTCATCCACCTGAAAGTGAGACTGAGACAGATGAGGAAGACACAAGCTGGGATATCATTTATGTAGCACGTCGAAGACCACTTCCAGCCCCTACAGAATTGGATGTCGACGAATCTTCTTCACAATGGATGGAACCAGTTACACACGAACCATTTCCGACGGAGTTTACATCTTGCCTTGGTGGAGACGATGCCACTAATCTGGAAACAGATGAACCAGAGCCAACCACCACTTCAGAGCAGGAGATAGTCCAGACACCGGGATCGCCAACCACTGATCAACTTGAACCAGGGAGAGAGACCACTTCAGAGATGACAGCAGCCCAGCAGCCCACAGGGTCCACAAAAGATGATCAAACAGTATTAAGAGGTGCATCAACAAGATACAACCTCATACCCAGAACAAAGGTGGACTACAGACGATTACACCAAGGGACGGAAGACTCCCATTAAGAAGGAACATGTGTGACAAAAGGAAATTTTTGTCAGTTTTTGATCAAAAAGGAACGATCTTGAATCATGTAATGATCCGTTACTATAGTCCCTCAAAGAAAAAAAAAAATTAATGAAAAGAAAACTCATTTTAGTTTCCTACCTTGTAAATAGACCACGATGTAATTCATTACTTTTATCAAATCTTGTTTTTTTTTGTACGTTATTCCCTCCTTGAGATGTGAAATTGATTCATCACCAGTATGTTAGGCCTATAGAACTCTGGTTTGGTTTTGGATTCTGCCTCCTGCCCGCTCAAGATTCAAATGAGAACTTAGTGACTTCGCCACCAGAGGGCTCTGAGTGCACTGAACCAATCACAAAGAACATCAGCCATCTAGACCAATCAGATGCACTTGTGTTCGACTGCACGTGTTTCCAGCCTTTCAATCTACCAGAATTCAAAGCGCCAGCTTCAAAATAATACAGGGTGGTCATAAATTATTAAGCACATTTTGACAGTGAATATTTTATTAACCAAGAAATGTACACACTTCTTGTGAACATCATTGAAAAGTACAACTCAAACAGTTTGTCAGGTGTCACTATCACCACCAGGCGGCAGCACTGTTCGGCGTAGGAACACAAAACGCGAAAATGGCGACCATGCAGCAAAAAGCAATGTGCGTTCTTTGGTTTCATGAGCAGAAATCCGTGATAGCAGTTCAACGGCAATTCCGCTTGGAATATGGACAACTTGCTCCTGGAAAGGATTCCATAAAGGACCGCGTGTACTCCAGCAAAGTGCGTGATCTTGATGAATTGAAGGAAAGGATTGTGGCCGTCATTGCAACAGTGACACCTGAAATGCTGCGGAATACATGGCGTGAAATCGAATATCGAATGGATATTCTGCGAGTCACTGCAGGAGCACACGTGGAAGTGCTGTAACTTCGGAATATTACGGAAAAAAACTGTTTGAGTTGTACTTTTCAATGATGTTCACAAGAAGTGTGTACATTTCTTGGTTAATAAAATATTCACTGTCAAAATGTGCTTAATAATTTATGACCACCCTGTATTTAAGGAGGGAAATAACAAACAATAAGCACTGGTGCTCATTCTTGTGGAACAACAGGTTGAAATGATGCTGCTCTTGCTACTCATAATTGTCATATCACAGGGGAGAAAGCTCGACGATCGTAAGTGATTAGGCTTAAGGTTACCTGAATCGAACTTGGTTTACTTGGACCTATTGACACTGAAAAATGAACTGATTAATATTTAAGAAGGGACATTTGACTTTGTCTTTCCGCGTTTTTAGGGTTACAGTATTCCTCCCTTACAAAAAAGGAATACATGACACGTTCTGTGTCATAGACTTATAACAATATGTAAATTTATTCATTTATAAATTTATTCTTTCTTTGCTCTCATACTGCAATTTATTGTTTTGTCATTGCTTAGGCTTATCTCTTCCTTAAATTACCTTGTTGAGTCATAACAATGTTTCAATAAGATTTTGTCTTGTAAAATTAGCCCTTTTGATTGTAACTTATATCTCTGCTTAGGCCTATTTACTTAATATTATTGACAGATACAATTATTTTCAATGATATCTATGAATTATTAAGATTTTGTCTTTCAAAATAAGCATTTATGAATCGGATATAAACTCTTGTATGAAGTTTTCTTTTGACAAAAATAAAGTTACGATTTCTTTTGTACTATGTGTTTCTCCTTACTTTACTCACTATTGTTCTATCATTCTATCTCACTGTATTACTAATGGGAATTGACTAAGATTTGTCAAGTTTGTTATTATTAACTTATTAATATTATAAAAAATATGGCCCTTCTTAATGAAGTTTATGGAGGCCTTACAGTACATAGCGGAAGAAAACACAAGATTTCCCGATCGGTTTCACTGTTTATTCCAGGCTTTATCATGGGCACATATGAAAGGCTTGCTAACCCTTTTGTCAATCTATTTGTTTGTAGGTGGGTGGGTTTGTGGGTTTGTTTCTTATAGATATCTACAGTTTTATTCCAATCTTCATGAAATTTTGCACACTTGATCTTCAAAGCATGCGGAAGGTCACTGTCCATCTCAGATTTCGAAAAAATAATAATTATCCTTAATAAATTGATATTTATGATGATGGCTGTGCATATTAATAAGAAGTATCTCATGACCAACACTGCAAGGCAAAGTTTGTGCAATAATAGGTATCATCAATGGCATAAACACGCAATTAACAAACATTACCGATGGACCAACAATATATATCTCATAACCAAAAATGTAAGGCAAAGTTGTTTTTTAAATATGGTCCAATTTATTAACAATGCATAGAATTCCTGTTGTTCGTGCTTTTCTTAGAAATGATAACTCCCACAACTTAACATTTTCTTGAAAAATCTTTAAAAATGATCAGTAACTAGAGGTAATAGAGAGTTAACAGACAATTGGAAAAGAGTGGAAAGGCCACAGAGTAAGCAGTCCCTTCACTCGGGTGACAACTGATGACATAACCGATAACAAAGCATACATCAACTCGACTCTATCGAAATGCTACCGAAGAAATGGATGACTATTAGACAGAAAAAACAAAAAGTTATATGGGTGTCAGAGACTTGTGAACAATGGGAGTTTCATCTACATAAGGAAATTGTAGAATTCTCGAAACTAAATTTGAGTTAGTATTTCACTTCAGAGGTTGTTCTGTTTATCTAAAACTGTAATTCTCCCGGGCAGTGCCGTGTGCCTCTGCAACAGAAGAAACTGCGACTGATGAATGGCTAGGATTTGCTTACGGACATTGAAAGCAGAGTGCAATTGCATTCACATAGTATCAAGTTGTGATATTTTCATAAGTGTGTATATTAAAATAATTGTTTGTAAAATAAAGATAAGGGTCAACAGTGGCTTAAATAAACAAATAGGGGTTTAATCAAAAAAATATACAATCCATAGCATAATCGATACCCAGAGAAAATTAATCGATGATTAACAATATAAAGAAAAGATAAACATAATAAACGCCTTCCCAATAAAGTGGAAGGTAAAAGCTCCCAATAATAAAAGAGTCAAGCTAATATTGCATTCCAAGTAAGTCACGGATTTCGTTAGGCTTAATGCCGCATAGTAAGGCTGCTAGGGTATACATAAAGACAGGATACTTACGATTACGACGATCTAGGCGTGTAGACTTGCAGAGACACATTCGGCATACGTTCTGTAATGAAGGCTCGATCCACGATGCCTTTCATTCGAAATACCCGCCTTATATATCCGCCTAGCATTACCCACAATCCTATGCGCGAAGCCACTCTCCTGATTGGCTGCCTGCCGTTCAGCTTCCTTCGCCCCCTGGTGGGCTGTGTCTGAAACAGTCACAATCCTTCCGGAACGCTTGCTGGTGACTTGGGGCCTCTCATCCTCGTCGATGGGTGTCGATCTACGAAGCACGTGGGAAGGGGGGGTAGGTGCACAAGTTACAACACGTTGTAATTGACAGATGTCACAACTTCCCCCTTCCATGATGATGTCTTGAGCACTCAGTGCGACTCCTTGGACGCTCTCGGTTTGATTCGTCATGGCGTGGCCTCTATGGAGCTGCTGGTAATCAACTCTGGCTTTGCGGCGAAGGTTGTACCGGTTCTGGCCTCCGACATGGTTGTCAACAATTGGTGGGATCGCAGGTTCGGTCGGTTCTTCCGTGCCAACTTGGGGTTCTCCTCTTGCCTCAGTCGGGAGAAGGATGAAGTGTTCGTCAGCTTCATCTGCTTCGTCTATTTCGGGATAGTCTTCCTCATTTCGTTCTGGTCTTGGTGGTGTCCTCGATCTGTAATGAGTTCCCCTGGATCTCATGTTCCCCCATACAGCCTTAAGTCTATCAACATGTACAACCTTTTTTTCACGTAGGCCGGACCCTTGGATTTCATAGTTAACATGACTCAGTTTTCGAGTTATGCGGTATGGCCCCCAGTATTGATGTCCCAATTTATTTTTGCCTCTGCTTTTAATTAAAAGAAGAACCTTATCTCCAACTTGAAATTCTTTTAGGTGCCGCCCCTGATTACGCTTACCAATTTTCAAGTCTCTCCTTGTGTTGCTCTCTTGATTCGCGAGGTTGCGAGCGAATCTCAGTCTAGTCGATAGTTCGGATTTGTATTTGGTAGGGTCAATGTTTGTCTCTTCCTTAATACCCCCTTCCCATGGTGTACATAGATCAAAGCCGTATAGCAGGTAGGACGGAGTATCCCTCGTATTCTCATTGTCTGCGGTCCTAATGCTGAAGAGGGCTGCATTAATAAATTCGTCCCAAACATGGGGTTTCCCGTCGCATAAGCATCTTAGCGTTTCAAGAATGCTTTGGTTAGCTCTTTCGACGAGACCGTTAGAGTTCGGACGATATGAGGTGGTGCATGTGTGATTCATGCCAAGATCCTCTAACACATTTTTCATTACTTCAGACGTGAATTTGGCTCCCTTATCAGATATCAATTCTTTAGGGACACCGTAGCGGCAGATAATTCCTTCAACGAAAGCCCTGGCAACTGTAATGGCCTTCTGGTCTTTTAGGAGAAATGCCTCAGGATATCGTGACATTACGTTGATACATACGAATATGTATTTGTTACCATTTCCTGTTTCTGACATGGTACCGATGATGTCAACCGCCACTTTGTCGAAAAGGGCACTCGGCCCTTAATCCTTGTTAAAAAGGAAGCGGTCCTTTTTTTAGTTTACATTTATGACATGTCTGACATGCATGAATGTACGTGTCGACATCCTTTCCTAGCGATGGCCAAAAGTAGTGTCTTTTAAGTTCGTTTATGGTTTTAGTTATGCCTTTATGACCCGCTAATTTATTGTTATGGGCCATTTCAATGACACGAATTTTCATGTCTTCACCGACGCACACTTTGCCCACACACCGATCTCTTTCCCTCTCTCTCTTAGACTGTCTCTTGGGGAAATATTTCAGAACACCATTCTTTAACTTAAATTCACCATATTCCCTAAATTTTTTGGGTGTTTGGTTGTTCTTAGTCAGTGAATTATGAATTTCACTAAACATGGGATCGGTAATTTGGGAGGATCTTATGTCTTCTGCCCAATTATCATTGACTACCTTAACGATCCCATTACACTCCCTCACAGGAGGGCGGGAGAGGAAGTCGGCAACGACATTCCTTTCCCCTTTGATATGTGAGATCTGGAGATCGAACTCCTGGATCTCCAACAACCAGTGTAAAAGGCGCTGATTCATGGCCCCAATGTTTGCTAGGAAAGAGAGAGGCTTGTGATCAGAGAGTAGGTGAATCGGAAACCCCAACACCATGGGTCTAAATTGCCTGAGAGCCTGCACCATAGCCAGCAATTCTTTTTCAATTACCGAGTAATTTACTTGGGCCTTATTTAGTTTGGCGCTGAAGAATGCTATAGGGTGAATGCCCTGGTCGGTCTTCTGTTGAAGTACGGCACC
Organism: Rhysida immarginata; assembly: GCA_023313115.1. Lineage (NCBI taxonomy): Eukaryota > Metazoa > Arthropoda > Chilopoda > Scolopendromorpha > Scolopendridae > Rhysida > Rhysida immarginata. The sequence continues at coordinate 547,525 of JAHWFO010002267.1, forward strand.
AATGGCCTCTGCCGACGCATCTGTGTAAAGCAGGAAGGCCTTAGTATAGTCTGACGGGGTGAGAACGGGAGGGTTCATGATGGCTGATTTTAAGGATTCAAATGCTTCCTGGCACTCACTAGACTACACGAATCTGGCACCTTTCTTAGTTAGGTTAGTTAGGGGGGTTATTATTTTTGACATGTTCTGGATGAATGGCCTGTAAAAGTTGGCCGCGCCAATGAAAGAACGTACCTGTTTTACCGTTCTCAGGGTTTCAAGTTCAGCAATGGCACTGACATTCCCGGGGTCAGGGGTCAGGCCTTCTCGTGATATAATGTGGCCGAGATAAAGGACCTTAGTCATCATTATTTTACACTTTGACGGCTTCATGATGACATTGTGCGACTTAAAAATCTCCAGTATCCACTTTAGGATCTCTAGATGCTCCTCAGCAGTCTTAGTAAAGACAAGCACATCGTCCTGAAGTACATGCTCGCTTTGATAGAGTTTTTCGTAAAGAAGATCCGTCATATATGACTGGAACGTATGTGCTGAGTTTTTTGCACCCTGAGGCATACGTGTCAACTGATACTTGCCCCAGGGTGTCTGAAATGCAAAGCATTTCCGAAGGGCTATAGGCAGCTGATAATATCCAGAATTAAGGTCAAGTACGCTAAAGAAATTAAACTCATGTAAATTGTTTAAAATGTCATGAATTCTGGGCATTGGGTAATCTAGGGCAGTAGTGACATTGTTTACTTTACGTAGGTCGAGTGTGATTCTTATGTCACCGTTGGTTTTTCGGACGATATGAATAGGGGAGTTCCAGCGAGATCGACTGGGTTCGATAATTCCTGCTTGCAAATACGAGTCTAATTTGGTTTTCAGCGCGTCGAGATGGATTTTGGGAATGGGATATTGCCAGACAAATATCGGATTGGATTGATCGATGTCGAATTTTACCATGACGTTATTAACCCCAGATAACATCTCTATCTCCTCAGCAAAGTTTCCCGTATACTTCTCAAGCAATTCGCTTAGCTGTATTTGAATTTTCCTATCAAGATCCCCTTTTTCAATACGATCAATTACCGTATTTTGGGCGAGAACAATCTCTTCAGTTTTCGCGTCTCTAAACTTAAATTTAGCTTTGGTAATGAAATCATTTCCAATGATGCCCTTATATTTCCGGTCCTTAAAGTCATGGACTAGGAAACGTCGGTTTCTGAAGTGAGATTTCCCTATATACACATCAGCTGTAATTACTTGGTTGATAGAGCTAGAATTATTAATCACTGATAAAATTATATTTTCAGGGGTGATGGTTACTTTGTCACCTAACTGCTGGACAACTTCATTATGGATGAGAGAGATCTCGCTCCCAGTATCAATAATCATGGGGATAGCCATTTCCCCTATTTTAATATCTAAGTAGAAGAGGTCATTGTTCCCACGTCTAGCCAAGACTTCATTAGAGATTGTGTATGTGGAACGAGTTGTGGCTGCCTGCTCGGTCCTTTCTAGTTTAAAGGACAATCTCGGGACAAATGATTTTGACTGTTGCATTTCCAGCAGTCCTTACCCTTTGCAGGCTCAATGGCTTTGCGCGGTGGTCCCCTTCTTCTCTCTAGCGCTGCGATCTGCTTCTGCATGACTTCCATCTTCGCCGATTGCGCAGCCAGCTGGTCTCGATAATCGGTCGTACGTGCCTCCATCATAGATGTGAGATCTGCAGACATCTGCTTAAAATCTGACCGGACATCAGCTCGAATGGTCTCTGCATTGTTACTGCATGCCTGCGCCTGTTTAGACACACCTAAACTTTCTGCTTCGGCTGCTAATTTTACAGCGTTATTGAAGGAGTCTGGCTCTTTCATCATGAAAATCATTCTGAGCTCTGGACGTACTGTCTTTTTCAGTTTCCGGAGAAGCGTGTGATCCTTATGATCATCGAAAGTAACATCCGCCTTCGCCATATGACGGAACAGGAGACGCAGCCTGTTGGCATATTGCCGGACATTTTCTCCGACCCTTTATTTAGCCTGATAGAAATTAAGTTCTGCATATTCTAAATCATCATCTTTATGAAATAACTCTTATAGTAATCGTTTCACCTCATCATAACTGTTAGAATCAGACAGTACGTCTTCTTTATAACCAGCTGCGGCCTTACTTTTTAACTTGGACCGGACAACACCTAAAATGACGGATTCCGACCACCCTGCTAATTGTGCGATTGCATCCACGGCGTCAAAAAACGCTTTTGCGGAGATAGAAACTTCGTCTCTGGTAAAAGTAGGGATAAGATTAGTAAAGCCCACAAGAGAATCACTTTTAACGACTGACTGAGTTTCACCGCCACCGCCACTAGACATATTTAGTTCGGGCGCCATTGTGATATTTTAATAAGTGTGTATATTAAAATAATTGTTTGTAAAATAAAGATAAGGGTCAACAGTGGCTTAAATAAACAAATAGGGGTTTAATCAAAAAAATATACAATCCATAGCATAATCGATATCCAGAGAAAATTAATCGATGATTAATAATATAAAGAAAAGATAAACGTAATAAACGCCTTCCCAATAAAGTGGAAGGTAAAAGCTCCCAATAATAAAAGAGTCAAGCTAATATTGCATTCCAAGTAAGTCACGGATTTCGTTAGGCTTAATGCCGCATAGTAAGGCTGCTAGGGGATACATAAAGACAGGGTACTTACGATTACGACGATGTAGGCGTGTAGACTTGCAGAGACACATTCGACATACGTTCTGTAATGAAGGCTCGATCCACGATGCCTTTCATTCGAAATACCCGCCTTATATATCCGCCTAGCATTACCCACAATCCTATGCGCGAAGCCACTCTCCTGATTGGCTGCCTGCCGTTCAGCTTCCTTCGCCCCCTGGTGGGCCGTGTCTGAAACAGTCACAATCCTTCCGGAACGCTTGCTGGTGACTTGGGGCCTCTCATCCTCGACGATGGGCGTCGATCTACGAAGCACGTGGGAAGGGGGGGTAGGTGCACAAGTTACAACACGTTGTAATTGACGGATGTCACAAAGTAATGGATAATGCCCCTCAGATTGTTGGGAATGGAGAGCAGCCTGCCACAAATGGTGATGTACATCCACTTCCATCTAGGAAGTAAGCTGTTTCATCAAAGTTAGTGTTGCCATATATTTCCATGTCAAGGTTGGGGAAATATTGTTGCCATGAAAACCGATATGGTGATGATGCAACAATATGTTCAAGATGATGCAGTGATAGAATGTTCTGTTCCTCATTTATAGCAGGAAATTGTATAAGTACTGAAAACGATTTTTAAGTTATCATTTAATTTCTTGAGATTGTTCTGTTTACCTACACTGGAGATAATGGAGAGTTACACTATTGAGAGAGACAGGAAAGGTAACAGAGGAAGCAGTCTCTTTGCTCTGTGCTTATTGGTTTCACCAGCACACCGCTGTGGCAAGCAAGTTGTGAGCGAATGGTGATCGTGTCAACCAAAGAAATGATGACCGTTAGACCACACAAAGTGATGAATAGCCAAGTTTTGCTTCAAAACATCGAGAAAGGGGTGCAATTGCAAAAACAGTTTATCAAGTAATTAATAACCCAAAGTGACTGTTGGGATTGCAGAGCATATTCACGATGTTTTAAATGAGTTGCGAACGAGATGGCGCTACTGTAGCGTTACATCCGTTGTGATCCTCTCAGCTTCCAGTTCTCAGTATCATTCATTGAGTTACACTGCCGTGATTGCTATTTGAATTAAAAAACTAATTCCAAAATAATTATATTTATATTTCGACAATTATGGCTCCATTATATCGTCGACATGGAGCATGCTATGTTGCTATTAATTGCAGTATGAGAAGTGGCACTAATAATTTGAGTGAAATCAAAGCTTATTGGTTCCCGACAGACAAAAGTAGACATGATGCTTGGATTGCGGCAGTTAGCAGAAAAAAATGGCAGCCAACGAAACATAACACTTTGTGTTCACGGCATTTTATAACAGGTCGGTAATATTTATTTATTAGCTTTTACATCAATACAAGTTAATATATGAAAAAGTTTTTTCTTTAATATGTTACAAGATTATTAAGAGCAAACTATGAGCAGTGTTGCCGACTCAAAAAATTTTTTCCTGCCAAAATCGAATTAATAAACCACTAGTTCTATTGTTCTCATGTAATTTTGAGTGGATTTTTGCATAATTTTACTATAAAATCCACTAAATATAGTGGGAAATCCACTAAGCAACACTGAGTATCGATTAATACAAGGCAATCCAAAATGAACAGTTATATGTTATTTGTTCTTCTCTTAAAATGTACATATAAAATTATGATAGAACTTTTGTAAAAAGATTAAGGTGATAAATATTGTGGGAACTTAGAAAGTTAACCTTTTAATTTATAGAAAATGACATGCTCCTAAATGTTCTTTAAATTAAGATAACAGTGTAGTAAACAAAATCATATTAGCTCCATTGTTATCCTAATTGCATCTTAATCACACATATTAAAGAAGAAAAATTTAATAAAGTGCTCTTTGATAAAAGTGATGAATATCTTTGTTAAAAAACTATTTCTTATCCAGTATTTAGATAGCAAAGGTGCATGGATTAAATTTCTAGTTTTCATATTCACTTAAAACCCAGTGCTTGTTAATATTATTGCATCTATTTATATTGCAAATCATTTTTTTTCATGTGTAGGTAAACCAAGTTGTGATCCTTCCCATCCAGACTGGATACCAACATTATTTAGTCATAATAAGTCAAAATTTGCAAAAAAACAAGCCCGATCTTTAGCTCGTTATGAAAGAGTTCAACAACGTCGCTTGCAAAGTGAAGCTGCTTTATTAACAGCCTCTGATAATAATGGTAACCAAATTATAATAATTTGACAATTCAGATAAAATTTAATTTTTTTTTAGTATAATAAATAATGAATAAAAACTAGAGTTAATTCTCCAAACATCAGGTCATGATGTTGTTTGAAAAAATGGAAATAAAAATTCTGTGACCTGGAATTGAACTAGAAGCCACGAGTATCACGCACGACGCCTCTATCACAGACACTATACAGCCATGCTGTCACAAAGTGTCTTCAAGACTACCAAGTAGTCAAGATCGAAAGCCCAATGATAGGGTGGGCACCTGGCTCACAGATTGGGAATTTCTCCTCTTCAACCATCAAAAAGTTGTTCTTTAGTATATCAATTCATATTTTTACAATTACGGTACTACTTTTAATGTGTTACAGAAATTATCAACAGCAATTGTCAACAAAAGGAAGGTGAAGACTTCAAGGATTTGAATGCATGTTCTTTAGTTGAAATTGATGAAACAACCACAGAGAAAAAGAATCAAGATTCAATGACTGACATTGATATGACAATTATAAATGCCCAAATTAAAGAAAATGAAGAACTGAAAATAAAAGTAAAAAATCTTGAAGAGACCATTTCATCTTATGAAATGCAATATAAAAGGATGTATGAGCAAATTGAATCAGCAGAAAATATAAGCAAAAACATTATCAAGGAATCTAATAATAAAGGTATCAAATTTTATACTGGTTTAGAAAATGCAAAAATTTTTTGGAGCATTTTACATTTTTTGATGTCATTTTGGAAACCGAAAACATCAGTTCATTTAGATTATAGTGAACAATTGTTACTGGTCTTAATGAAATTAAGGCTTGGTTTATTGAATCAAGATTTGGCTTATAGATTTAAAATTGGCATTGGAAATGCTAGTTCAATATTACATGAATGGAAGCCATTAATGGCAATGAATTTCAAGAAATTAATTGTTTGGCCCTCGAGAAGCAATATTGAAAAAAATTTACCTGAATGCATGAGACCATTTAAAAATATTCGGGGTGTCATAGACTGTAGTGAAATTTTTATTGAAAGATCAAAGAGATTAATTCCTCGAGCTCAGACGTATTCACAATACAAGAAGCACAATACAATTAAATTCTTAATGTAGAAAGGATCATTAGGAGACTAAAGAGTTATAGAATTTTACACTCAGTAATTCTATCAATTTTTTAAATAAAAAAGGAGATATGTGTATGGCTGATTACATGCTGTTAACTATTGCTGCATCATGCAACTTAAAAAATCCACTGTTGTAAATTTGTGTATTTAATTTTTTTTACCATTTTTCAAATAAAATTTAAACCATTTCATTAACAATGTGTTACTTATTTGAAATTTAAAAGTGTTAAAAAATTGTTTCCAAACTTAGGTTTAAACATTTTATTAACAATTAATTTACATCACTTAAATAAACTACACATCACTATTCTTCATTTTCAGGTATTCGACAAACTTGACAAGCCCATCCACTTTGTGATAATTTAAATAGGTGTATATTTAAATATTAGAATATAATAAAAGACAAGGGTCAACAGTGGCGTAAATAAACGATAAAATAATTTAATCAAAAGTTGGGGATACATTAAAGAATGTTAAAAATAGAAAGGCAATAAAATAAATAACAGCGCTGTCCCTAACGGACGCGAAATACAATAATACTAAAATACGATCGAGATCAGTTATTACGAGAGACCAAGCAAGTTCCCGGCTTGGGATAGGTTTCTAACCGCA
>JAHWFO010002267.1:554145-604507 GCA_023313115.1 Rhysida immarginata
CTTGCTCCTCCACTTCGATTTGGGGTTCTCCTCGTTCCTCAATCGGAAAATATAAAATTATAGGAAAATGACAAAAGTGATGCGAAAAAAAAAAAAAAAAAAAAAAAAGAAAAAGAAAACACGGACCGTATAGAGAACATATCCAGTTGTCAACAGGGGAGATTGACAAAATAAAAATCAGTTTACAATAAATCAGAAAGAGAATTAAGCATGTTAAATATGTCGAAGTCGGTCTGGCAGTGAGTAATCAGTCAGGGTTGGTCTTCTTGGCCTTGTAGATTTCGATAGCTTCAAGGGTGGTAGTTTTTGAAGGTTTATGTCATATGTGTAAGACGGACATCACTTCATCTTGCGTGCTAAGGGGGTGTCCGGTGCTCCTCAGGTGGTTAGCTTAGTGTGACCGATTGTCATTCTTGGTATATGACTTGGCACGTTCTTTAAAACGTACTGTGAAAGTACGGGTGGATAATCCAACGTAATATTTGTCGCACATCGTACATTCGAGGTGGTAGACGCCTGGTTGTGCGAGTTTATCGTAAACTACGGTGGATGGGGGGTTTTTTCGTAAAAATAAATCCTCTTTCTGATTTATTGTAAACTGATTTTTATTTTGTCAATCTCCTTTTTCTATTTTATTTTGCTCTTTTATTTTGTCAATCTCCCCTGTTGACAACCGGATATGTTCTCTATACGGTCCGCGTTTTCTTTTTTTTTTTTTTTCGCATCACTTTTGTCATTTTCCTATAATTTTATATTTTAATTATTTTATGCTTATATTTATCAAGGAAAAAATATGATATATCAATGATTATTATCAACCAATCGATACAATGATGAGATATCGATCAATATTGTGATTATCGGTGCTAGATTGATAAATTATCAATCAATCGATACAATAACAGGTTTAATGAGGACAATAAATGATGAACCTATTAATTACCTCTAATTAGGCTTGAATTATTAATTAGCAACTTTTTTTTATCATAGAACGATTAGATGATATTTTTAGTTACGTATTCTGTCACTGGTTGGCGCTCCAACTTTTATTTTTTCCCAATGATGAATATTTATGAAAAATATGATTTTTCATTGAATATTACCAATCAGTCGATACAATTATAGGTTTAATGAGGACAATTAATATTGTACATATTAGTTACTTGTAATTAGCCATGAATATTTAGATAGCAACTCCCCTTTTTTTTTTTTTTTTTTTTTTTCATAACTATTAGATATCATTTAATTAACCACAATAAATAGAGACAGATGCTTTTTAATGTTTTAATTCACCTGTTTATTTTACAATCAAAATTTCTTACAATTCATTAAGTATCGATTTTTTGTTTAATTTTTTATAATTTCCATTTTTAAATTTCAAAGTATTTTAAGAAATAAAAAAAAATATTCATTTTATTACAAAAGTTACTTCTTAGAAGTTAATGATCAATCAGGTCATAAGTAATTGTTTCTTATCAAATAATGACCATATGGAAGGGAATGAATTGCATCATTTAAAATGTATCTTTTATCATCCTATGATGACAAGCAAAGCTTATTTTGTTTACATGTGTAAAGTAAGTGCTTAAAACTGCGAATAACTGTTGAAGAAAAATGAGAAGATACTTTTTCTTTCAAACGGCACAAATAATGGTTGTAATGCACGTCTTTCTTAAGCATGTTTCTTTTGACACCTTTACCCGTTTTTTTTAATTGTATTTCCATAACGAAAGCAATACATTTTTGCCTTTAATCCAATGAATTCCGTGATCGCGATTCCTGCTGTTTCGTCTTTAAATTTTCCAAGCACTTGCTTGTTTTCAGTTGAATATAACTCTTGGTGAACGGGATAATTGCTGGTGTCAAAATAGCTTAGATGATTACTTAATTCGGCATAAAGATCTATGCCTATACGCCCTGTGGTTAATTACTCCCCTGCCCCTGCCCATCTCGTTGCCAAAAACCTCTCCGCATTTCTCTTTAACCTTAAACTCCTTCCTAATACCTACAATGTCCGGAACCCCCTTGCTGATTCCCTTTCCTCATTTCCTGCTAACGAACACATGTCCCTTATGTCCCTTGACATCACTAACCTATATACTAATATCCCAGTCTCCATCTCTCTTAAAATCCTCAAACGCCTCCTACGTAACTCCTCTCTTCCTAGAACTGATGCTATCGACCTTTTATCCATCCTGTCTGTCATTTCCTCACAAAACTACTTTTCCTTTAACAACACGTTCTATTCTCAACCTACTGGTTTGGGTATGGGCTTTCCTCTTAGCAGCTTCTTATCTGAAGTCTTCCTACAAGACCTCGAACTAACCTTTGTCACCCCCCTCCTTGCTAACTCCACTATCATTTCATATTTCCGATATGTAGATGATATCCTTATTATTTACGATTCCCGTTCTTCCTCCCCCACTGACATCGCTGACACTTTCAATTCCTTCTCTCCCCATATCCAATTTACCTACGAAACAGAAGTTAACAATTCCATCCCGTACCTTGACATCCTCATTACTAACAACCTCCAAACTAACCGTTTCTCGTTCTCTGTCTTCCGTAAGCCTACCACATCGTCTAATCTAATCCACTGTTCTTCCTCACACCCCCCCGTCCACAAACACGCTTCCCTACGTTTCTTCATTGACCGTGCCCTGAAGTTACCCCTCAGCCCCCCTTCCCGCTCCTCCGAACTCCGTATCATCCACACCCTCGCCCGTATGAACGGCTTCTCATCCTCTACTTTCTCCCGTACCCTCCAACGACGTAGACGTGCCTTCCATAACCCGAGTCCCCCTCCTCCTGATATAAGCCGACGAAAGAAGTGGGTTTCACTATTATACCTCGGCCCCCATTTCTCCCGCCTCTCCAATTTCCTCTCTTCCCTTGGCCTCCAAGTTTCTTTTCGTTCCCCAACCCCTTTTCTTCGTACCTTGCACCCATCTACCCTATCTGCAACTGACGATTACGCCCGATCCGGGGTATATCGCCTGAACTGCGCCTTCTGCGATAAGTTTTACATAGGCTTATCGACCCGTAATTTCAATATACGTTTCAAGGAACACGTCAACTCCTACGAGAAACAAGATGGTAATTCCCACTATGCTAACCATCTTACCGATTCCGGACATACTTTGAAAGCCAAAGATGAAGTGATGTCCATCTTACACAAATGCAACGACCCGTTCAAGACTGCGATCCTTGAATCAATAGAGATATTTAAAGCCAAGAGATCTACCCCTGGCCTCATCCTCAATTGCCAAACGGATTTTGATGTCTATGCCATACTTAGCTCTGTCTCCGACCTTGTATAATTTAATGTATTTAATTTCAAATTTGTTTTATATAATTCTGTTTTCATTCTCATTTGTAAATCTTTTTGTCTTCTGACAAAAGATATGCTCTCTTTTCGGTCCGCGATTTGTTTGCTTTCCTCTTTTATCATTTTATTTGATTTCATATAGTAATTTTTGTTATTGGTTTCTTAGTATTTTCCTATTCTTGATTTCATATAGTAATTTCTGTTATTGGCTCTCCTGTATTTTCTTTATTGGTTCACGTTTTTATTTCCATTCTTTCCATTCTCCAATCACTTTGCATACTATGTACCTTGTTTCTGTATATAAGGCCTGCGAGCCTCTTGTTGTGTTATCCTTGATAAAGCCGGGAATAAAAGGCGAAACTAGTTGGAATCTCTGTCGTCCCTATGTTATACTGCAAAGTTACTACCAATTTCGATAAAGATCTGTTGTGAAAATTTGATAAAATAAACTGTCAGTGTCTGAGAATAGAAGTTGACGTTTATCTCCATAAATCTTTTTAAAATGGTCATAGTGAAATTCATACATCGTGAGCTTTGATAGATCTTAAACTGCTGTTCCGATATACACAGGATGATTTAAGACAATGCGATGGCGATGCATTTTGAAGAGTATCAAGTCCTCTTTGATAATTTCAAAGTAATCTAATGTCGGTTTTGATGTAAGTTTTAATGAGCACTTTTCACTTGTGCTGAATTTAATAACCTGTTGCCTGTGTACGTTTTGCAAACTTTTCCCAAATATTGCGTTATTCATCGGTTTGAATAAATTCTTTTCAAAACTACTCGTAGATGCCTGTCTTTTCATCGTGTTGAATTCTATGTAAGGTTTCAACCAAGCTTTTTGACGAAAGCGCACAATACTATGCATTTTCTCCAGAATTAACCCATGATCGAGATAAAACTTTAAATTTTTATGATGACATATATTTTCTTCGAGGAAGAAAGTGGGGAATTAATTTTTTCAGATTTCCGAGGAAGATTAAATTCATTGTTGAAGGGGACAGCATTTCGATTTCGTTTTATCTCTTATCGGACGTTTTAATGGTCGATTTCGTTTTGATCTAACCAACGAAAATCGGAATAAGGAAGGGGTTGAGACAAAGCGTGTCCGTAAAGATTGTTAGCATCTATATAGAATAAATAAGAGATGGGCGCCTCTTTGTCATACTCCTCTTTAAGTGAGTTGTTGGCTTTTGCATAGCGCTGAGATATAATTGATATCCCTCCTCTGACTGCTCTCAAAAAACATGTAAAGATCCACATCAGTCATAAGTTCTGAAGATTCACCTGTTTTTTTCATTGCTGCTTCCCACGATAAACCCGGGAGCGACAGAAGATGAGCTGGGTCAAGCTTGTAATATTCGTCACATAGTGCACGAAATTGCTGGAAAACGTCAGCTAAAAGTGTTACGTCCGATAAGAGATAAAGATCGTGAAAATCTCCCAAATTTTGACAACCCTTTCTCTTCCATATTTCTTGCGCTTATGCATACTCTTTGTCGCTTATGTCTTCTCCTTTGAGGGAAGAATAAAACTCATGTTTTGATGGTAAAGAAGTTTCCGTATATTTTTGAAAGTGTGTCATATATTCATTAGGGTAAATTCCTTTTCACTATAATATCTCATGATTTTCTGGAAACAAACTTTCTAACAAAGGAAATTTGTCATTGGATTGCACTAATGTGTCTAAACTAGCAGATAGAAACTGACAACTGTCCGAAAAACGAAGATGTTTAATTTTATTGCTATGTATCGCTCGGTGTTTTATGGGACAATTGGAATATTCGATTCACCGAAATAAGTCAATACACGCACGATGAAATGTGAATCATATGATTTAAGATTATGAAAGAAAATAGGAAGCATCTTCTTGGGTTTGTAAAGCAAATTGCATTTCTGATGTGCTGCCCCGCGATAGATTCCAGTGATGTGACATTGATCACGTACTTATGTTTCCGAGGGTAAAAAGATCTTTTCACATATGTGACAATGAGTCGAAGATTTGAAATGATCATGAATTTGTAAATTTTGTTTCATAGGCTCTGATGTTGCTAATTTTGTTTGTATTTCATCGTAATCAGTTTCTATGTTCTTAAAAAATGCTCTATGCAATCTTCTCCCCTATAAAGCTTATTTTTGAACACGTTCCCTTCATGATCCAAGATGATACATGTATAACAGTAACTGCAATGAATGTGATGCTGAGTTTGTTGTAAGCAACTACATTTGTTTGAAGGAACACATGTTTGTTCCTTTGGCAAAATACATTCGAAATCATCATACACGATGTATGGTACCTTCAATTGATAATCATCTCGATTAAATGTCATTTTTGGATTTTTTAGGTATCTCTAAAAGTTGAGGTTTATTCAATCGACAGTCTTTCTCATGCTCTTCTAACTATGCTTTTCCACGATACAAAGATAAACAGTAGTAGCAAACATCCCGGTTTTTGTTACCCACCCTGGCTAATTGATGCAAATCCAGAATGGCACAATAATGACGATTTTCAAGCAACAGTAAATTAACTTCCCATTTGCTTGCCGTTTTTGATATGTATAAAGGAAAGACTGTTTTTTTTTCATAACCGTACACATTCACAGAGATCGTTTTGTTTTTCAAATTTTGGAATGTGTGTAATTGAATTGGGAATATCACTCCGTTTAAATTGAGTTCTCCCATAAACTGCATATAATATTTAACATCACTCCATTTCGTATCGGGATGCAATGCAGCCAAGACAGAATATATAAAACAGTAATTGTTGTCGGTTTCCACATTGAACAATGCTATCTTATTTTTTAATAATTTGTCGAGCTTAAATTTACAGCCACCAGCCAATGGATGATATTTTTTAAAAATGCACATTGCATTTATCAATGGATGAGATAGTCCATCCAGATCCATTTTTTTGAAACATATCGAATTTGTTCACCAAATTTTCTATCACATCGTCAATAATTGATGAAATTTCTGACCATAATAAAACCAATCTTGTTCCCAAACACAAGTATAATGGATAATTCAGTTGTTTCATCAGATTGTTTTTTCTCTGATATTACCGCTAAACAAATCAAAAACTTAACTTGATCAAGATTCATCATCACAGTTTCAAGAATGATTTCTAAGCTTTTTCTTATTTCTTGAAAACACGTGTAAATATCTGTCGTATCGTGCTTATACGTATAAGAATAACGATCAAAAAAATTCCTATGAGCTGTCACATGTTGTTGGAAAGAAGGTGCGTCATTATCTGTTGAACCGGTTGAAGTTGAACTTTCAGAGGGGAGAGGAGAGGAGGGAGCACTTGGTGATGTGCTTTCGAGAACTTGTCTCGAGGTCGATGGCCCGTTGTCAAGGATAATGTCTGTTGAGGGGGATGATGATGATGCAATCTGAGAAGGGAGAAATGAGATCGAGCCTAATCTCTGCTGCTCATTAATGCCCTGCAGTAAAACTGCAGATGATGACAAAGGGTCATGAAGTGTAGAGTTTGAGCCGCTTTGATAAACAGTTGCATCGTGCGCTTACAATTCCCTCTTGGTACGGAATGATTGCATGCAAATTAAACAAGTGAATTTTAATGAAATTCCATTTTGCACACCGTGTTATTTCCCGCGGTGGCTCGTTAAATTTCTTTTGTACAAGGTGATTCAGTCAATTTCTGACCATTTCAGTACTATGATTTATTGACCCATTAATGTTTACAAACTTAGCATTTCAGTATGATATTTTAGGCTGTTCAGAGTTTTTATTCCTGTGGAAAAGTCTTGATGATATGCTCAATGTGGCCACCACAATTGTTTTGAACTGCGTGCAGCTAAATGGTGAAGTTGTTCATAACTCTATCCAGGATTTCTCCATCCACAAGGGTGCAGCAGTTGCCGATGCTTTGTCACAGCTGGTCTAGGGTTCTTGGTGCTGTAGTGAACACACTGTCTTTAAGGAACCCCCAGAGATTGGTGAAACCAATCACATTGGTTTAGGTCAGGACTCGTAGGGGGCCAAAGAAATCCACCACCGAATTGATCTAGAAACCTGTTTGAAATGACACGATTTCCGAATTTCTGATTGAGAAAGTCTAGCACTTCATTAGTGATGTGAGGCCTAGTTCCATCCTGTTGAAACCATTGATGTGGAAGCGGTATACACCTCTTTCGCAGTTCGGAGATGAAGAAAATTTCCAACATGTTAAGGTAAGCCTGTGACATTACTGTGCCTCAAAAAAGAACGGAGCAATGATTTGGTAAGCCTGTTTTGGAAATCGCTCACCAAGCCATAACCTTTCGTGGATGAAGAGGTGACTTATGGATCTTATGAGGGTGCTGGGAACCCCAGAAACGAACGTTGTGTTTATTAACATCACCTGACAAATGGAAGAAGGCCTCATCTGACACCCACAGGTTGTCCACAATGTCCTGATTGGCTTCCATTTCTGCTTCAAACTCCATCGCAAATTGTTGTCGCTTCGGACTTCCAGTGTCTGTTAACTCCTGATAAACATGGATCTTATACGGGAACAGGTGTAAATCCTTTCTCAAAATTCGCCACGTCGTGGTATACGACAGCCCTTCTTTAATGGATAGGCGGCGAACAGATTTTTTGGTAGGGGAATCGACCAACCTTATGCGAACATTTTCGACAACTTAGGCCGTTCGAACACGAGCTTCGCTCCTGCCTCTTTTCTTGCCTTTAACACATCCAGTGGCACGAAATTGCTTGACAAAATCCATGATTGTTTGCCTACCTGGTGCGTCTCAACACTTATACTCCTTCAGGAACTTTCTTTGCACGGTTACAGGTGATTTTGTCTCGAAATACCATTCGACAACCTTGCATTTCTGCTCTGTTGATAAAGCGGGTGCCATTTTTCAACAATACGATTTTCATGCAGTGCCGTTGCAACAATACAAACTCCAACTATTTAGAAATTTGATATATCGCTCATATTCTTTCAATTGTTTATCCCTAATGCACGTCATTTGAGTGAAATGGTCAGAAATTGACTGAATCACTCTGTAGTTGTACACTCGTCCACATATGTCGCATTTTAAACATTTTTGGCCTCTGTGTGAAAGAAAAAAAAATACAAAAATTATCATCTAATTTTTTATTATAGTGTATTTTTTCTTTTTCATCCTAATGATATTTATTTATTTTATTAATATTTTTCATTTTATTCTATTTCGCCCTCCCTTTTGTGCAAAAAAAAAAAAAAAAAAAAAAAAAAAAAAAAAAAAAAAAAAAAAAAATAGAAATCAACACACTTTTATTTTCTTAAATATTTTACTTAATGATTTTATCCACGTATATGCATCTGGATTAGGGAATGATTTCAGCTCGTTCACAATACGTTTAGGTGATAATCCGCGACATCTTTTTAATATGTAATAAACGCAATAATGTCCACATACACTGCTCGTGTAACTCCGCAATCGTTCGTTATTATACAAAAATCGTCTCTTACAGTTCGATAAATTATTCAAAATGGAAGTCAGAATGCACAAGTCCGTAGCTGTCGAAATATTCTCCACAACTTCTAAGCACAACCCAATGACTGACTTCGAGATGACACTCATCCAAATTAACCACCATGAACTTGTCTTTCTGTCTGTCGAGGTGCACGAGGTATGTGATTCAGAGGATATGCTCCTGCAACGTGGTTTCATTATTGCATATGTTTGTTGAGCATCCATTTTTTTTTTTTAATTTTTGAAATCGGATTTCGTTACTTATCGATTTGAAATAAGGAATCCATTTCGTTGTAAATCATTACGTTAATGTTCTGTGGCAGCTTTAACTTTAATGTTCAGTGAAGCGCATATCAATTCGTATGACACCTTGTCTAAGTATTAATATGTGAGAGTCGTCATCGCCACATCCATCCGGTGTTAAATCGTAGCAGAAGAGAATATCGCCTGTAAATCCCCAGCGTTTATAACTGATCGTGTTTCAACTGTGACATATGATGTCAGTGTATTTTTTTTTTTTTTTATTTATTTAAGTTCGCTGTTGCCAATAATTTATTCACTTGTGTTTTTGATTCGTCTGCGTTTTATAATATTTATTGTTGTTTTTTTTGTTGAGCATTGCAATTTTTTGTGATGTTCATTAAGTCGTAATATAAGCGTGTTATTAAAAACCGCCAACAATGTGTCTTCTAACGAGTTAGCTTTGTCGGCGAAGATGAAATTCTCTGTATGTCTGTGGATGCTGACTCGTTGGGACAATTGTTGCGGTTGTTGTTTTTTGTTTTTTTTTTAGAATTAATTGAGAGAGATTGTAAAAAACTTTTGGAGACGATGGTTATATGTTTTTCAGTTGCGTGAATAAATTTAGTTTTGCTATTAAGCCATACCTCGTAATGGAAAAATTCAGTTACAAAACAGATCGTTCGGCAAGCCTGCCCTAATTAAGTTTACAATAATTTATGATTGTATTTTCATATGTTGCTAACTAGAATTGTAGTGTACATTAATGATGTTACCTTTTTATTTCTTTCTGACTACTCATCGTGAGCATGTCGTCGAAGATATTTCGACAATATCCTTTTGTCTTGTTTGCGCCGTTGTCGCTCTTCTGCCCCGACGTGTTTAGCAGTGAAGCCATGCCAGTCGGTGTTCCATCGAAGGAAATGTTTGGCGGCGAGTTGGCTTTTTATTGCATTATATTTGTTTGACGGTCCCCAGGAGCTTTTGACAGTTTAATCTTCTATATTTGAGGAGATGTGAACAGTATGTTCTTAGCTAGCGTAGACTATGAACCATTGAGCGACTTGCATTTTAGAAGAACTGGAATCAGCTCTCATGCAAATAGAGGAGTATTCCCAAGTGTATGCTTCAAGAAGAAATTTCTAATTTAATGTTGTTGTTCGCTAAAATTAATGCTTGAAAATACCAGTTAGTAGTTGGTGTAAGGTAGCACAAGAGTCCAGTTGGCTATCAGTTCTAGTTGCCTCAGTGTAGGCGTGGCCAGTTTACGCAGTTCTAGTGAGCTGGTTGGCGATCTCCCATCGTAAGCGCTGAATGTGCATTAGTCAGCGGCCCAATGTCCGTTTGTGTTGTAATAGGCACATTAGGTCGATTACACATTTGTTTTATTAGTCCGTAAAGGGGACTATGAAGAGTTCCTGTGGCCCCCCCCCCCCTTCTTACTTGTGTGACGGAATAACGTCTAATTATTGATATATAATTACCTATTCTTACGTCTAATTACCTATCTATAACCCGATAGTTTTGTGTTGGCCTAAATGATTATAAGATATATACAACAACAACTAAACCAGTAATTGTCATAAATATATGTCTCCTCCCGTGATCGTATAGTAAATGCCTAATAATTCTATTCTCCCCTTTCCCTCTTTTTTTCCTTTCTTTTTTATGAACAATCCCTCCTTCCCTTAAGGCTGAAAACTTGATTGACAACAATGAACGAATAAACCTTAATTTAAAGGCACTAGCTATTTATTACCAGATCAGATAAGACATAAATAAAACAAAAAAAAAATTCGTTACTTATAAAAAAAAAAACAATCAGTGAAGTAAAAAAAAAAAAAGAAAATATAAACTTAAGCTCAATGGTATTTAAGAATAACTAAAGCACAAACAAAAAAAAAAGAAACAAGTCTAATCAATTTCAAATCACATATATTAATAACAATTAAATAATAATCGGCAATTCACTGTTTACATTAAACGTTTCCCCCTTTCTACCCCTTTTTATTTCTAATTTACGTTAATTCTAGAGTTCCTTCGAATTAGAGTTCCTGCGTAGCAGATTGTATTCTATGCTTAAGTTTAATAATTACGTTTGAATAATATAAGTTCAATACTGTTCTCGCTCCAAAAAAAAAATTATTTCACACGCGTTGGGCCCAATTAATCTACATAATACCTTATCTTCACAATATATATTGCTCCCGGCTTACGTAGGTCCCGTTGCAGCCGCATCCTCCGTTGTTATTCCGCTGATTCCGTCGTGTTGTTCCCGCGAAGGCTCCGCCGTTCGGTCACCTGCCGCCGCTTCGTTGCTCCTCGGCCGCCGCTTCACCGGGTCCACTGAAACCGTCCCACGTATTAGCCACTATTACTGGCTCAGGACTCGGTAATCGCCTTGCTTAAGCCCACAAGAACGCCTTCCCGCCCCGTCCTGCCCCACCAAGTAACAGTGCTTACGCTACGTACGGATCCAGCTTACTGGTGTTGGCCCTGCTCTCTCCCAGCGATCCGTTCGCCCATTCCTCGCATCGGTCGTCGCTCTCGGCCTGGCTCCGGGATGATGGCTACCCGTGCACCTCGTCTGCTCCGCTGTCGCTGGCTATCACGATGTCATCAGCTCGTTCCGGCTGGAAAAGCTCTCCGCCACCGTCGTGATGCTCGGTTGGAGAAGAACACCTTTTATTTTTTCTCTTTCTCCACAAAACTCATCCCACGCTCTGTTTTACACTCTGACTGTGTCTCTCTGCTGTCTCTTTTCGTCTGACTGTATCTCTCTGCTCTCTCTCTTTTTGTCTGCCACACACACACTGCTTTCTACTCACTCTCTTTTCTTTCTTTCTTTCTCTTTCCTAGAAAAGAAATACCTTTTTCTTTCTTAGAATTTTTTCTTTTCCCTACCCAAAGGAACTCTAACCTTGAACTTTCATTTCCCTGAATTTCTTCTACCCCTTTTGTTCTATTTTCCCTTCCCTTCCTATCGCGATTCTCTCTCTCCCCCACACAAAAAACAATTTTTTTTTTTTCTATTTCCTGATGGTTGTTAACCCTTTCTCTAAGGTTCACAGTGAATTGCCAATGTATATAACCTGAATGCTTGCAAAACAAATAATATTTTAAATAAAAGAAAATACTTATTCTACTTGTTAAATCTTATTGTTTATCTCTCTCACTGTGTCAATTCACCTTTCCAGTTCGATTGTTCAGTGCCTTTTAATTATTATTGGTTTTCTCGTAATTTCTACCCCTTTTTAATTTAACTAATTCAAATTTTGAGTATAATCATACATCCACACGGATATATCCGTAGGGACATATTCATATGTCACAATAGCATTTAGAAAAAAGGGTGCACACCACGTTTTCCTGACGTTGTGGGTGATGGACAATCTTCATTAATAAGAGACCGATGCAACAAAACAGCTGAAGCGCGAGCCCATGGTAGAGCTGAAGGTGCCTGCTGGAAAGGTGGCACGAACGTGGTTTGTAGTACACGGACCTTGTTAAGCCCCGGCAAAAATTTATTGGTAAAAGAGGTGTGTCTGCCAAGGTGGAGAAGACTGAGATAAATTAAGCAGAATTAGAATATGACTTAGTGGGTCCCCCATATCTTTTGTTAATGGATAATCTATGAATTTAGTTCGCTGTATATATTGGTTAGTGAATAAATTATGGCAACAGTGTGTATCACTGTGATTTTTAATAGTTCAAAACCCGTTGTCGACTCTTTTACAGGTCTCGAACCCGTGATTGCTCTCGGGCTTGTGTGGAGGTTGCCTTTGGATATCCCCAAGTTACGGAACCTCCCCACCACCCCTGGAGCGTCACATATTTGGTGCCCAAACAGGGACCTGTAATTCGGATTTACGGATTTTTGAAGTCGACACGGGATTGTCTGTAATAGAGTTGGGGCTTGGTTTGAGAAGATTTCGGTGACATATTTGTGGGGTGTGGGGTGTTGGTTTGGCGATTAAGGGATTAATTTTCCTTTTGTGGAGTCATTCAAAGAATAAAGATGCCGGGAAATGAAGGTGATATTGTTGAAGCAGTGGGTACGCCTGAGTTCGCTGGTTACATCGCGGCCATACCTAGTTTCATTGCAGAGGATGGGGGTGATACTATCGCCACCTTCCTTGCTGGCATCGACTGTATTGGTGCTTTGGCCCATTGGTCTCTGGCTATTAAATTGACAATGGTGCACTCGAAAATTAAGGGGAGCGCTGCGAGACGCGCCGCTGAACATGAGTTGTTCGATGTTGAAGATTATGAGCAACTGAGGGCGTGGCTGGAACGTGTCTTCGGGCGTATTAAATTAACTCGAGACGTGTCTAAAGAGTTGCATGATACTGTCCAGAGGTCTAATGAATCTATCGCAGAGTTTGCTGGTAGTTTAGAACTTGCCATGGAGAGACTTGTCAAGGCCAAACCGGCATGGGCAGCCACCAGGAACGAAGAGCTTTTGGAACGCTTTAGTAATAGTTGCCTGATGGCGCATCGCCGGTTTTTGATGGCAGGCAATCCTACAACATACAAGGAGGCAGCTCTGCGGTCGGAGGACTTAGAAAGAAAAAACAGCAAACGGATATTCAATGTGGCTGAGGCAGGAAACGGTGGTGCTAAGAGTGAAGTGGAATCACCACAGGATCCTTCCGCACCTAAAGAAGGGCGGGGAAATTCTCTTCCGAAGTTGCCTAAAGCTACTACTACAGGTTGTGGGTGTAGAGAAACCCTTAAGCACTTGCAAAAGACCGTTGAAAGCCTGGCTCAAGCTGTAAGCCAGTTGAGTATGGAGAAAGAGAAGGCGAAAGGGCCTGCAGTGCCTAAGAGGCCGGCAGTTGGTACTGGTTGTTTCCGCTGTGGGCAACCGGGACATTACGCCCGTAATTGTCCACAGCAAGGTGCAAGACCCTGCAATGTGAATGCAGGGGTAGCGGCCAATGAGCCGATCATAATGCACAGTGGGGAGGGTGGTCTTTGCATGACCACCGTCCATATACAAGGGCAACCGGTGTCGATGTTAATAGACACTGGTTCCCAAGTGTCTATGATAGAAAGGGAAATGTGCAGGCAGCTTTCATGTACCCTGGTCCCATCAGCAGATCTTATGATCAAAGGGATAAATGGAAGCTGTTTGTGCTTGATCCAGGCAGTGTCATTAACTGTCAATATCCAGGGTCATTATATGGGCACGCGCACATTTATGGTGCATTCTTTCAGTGATCGCCCATATGATGGTATCCTGGGTATGGATATTTTGGCCGGAATGACCTTTAAATGCGCATTGATGGTGACGGTGTGCAGTGCCAATGGTTACTCTGGAGTGGGAGAAGGGTGCAATGGTACACATCATGTGTCAGGCCGAGGTAAAAACCGAATAGCTGGCGGGTGGTCCAGGGCAAAGCGTTGTCGCAAGCAATACAGATTTAAACCACAAGTGTCTGGGTCCTTTGGAGAAGTTGTGGTTAAGATGCCCATGAGTTCATGGGTGGCTGGGGATCAGCCACAGGGACGTTATAGGAAAAACAGGCCTTACCTTGCACACGGTAGGTGTGAGTGTACTCTTAGGGGTAATGGAAGGAATCAGCACAGCTGTAAGAGAACAAAGGGATCTTGGAAGGGGAATAAAATACAGGAAATTACCCTTAATCCAGTGGAGCAGGTAGCTACCAAAGACAAGGGTTGGTCTTCTGGTGTTTGTGAGTAGTGAGGTCCACTATAGGAATGGGCCCGTTCCAAGCAATACAGACAGCTTGTGTCACCCGCCTATGATGTGTAACACTGAGTATAATCATAGTAATGTAGAGATTGTGGACCCTTCTCTTGATGGCTCATATCCCAATGTGTGGATGGTAGCCAACAGTGGTGCTGAGGCAGTGGACATTGGTGAGGGATGGCAGCTAATTGAGCCAATGCCATCTCCTGGGATTTCAGGTAATCCACCAACTTTGGAAATGGGAGTAGAACACATACATCAGAATTACGGTGATTATTCAAGCGAACCGTCATTGCATAATGATGTAGAGGACAAAGTGGAGGTGGTTGGGCCTGAACAAGCAGGAATATTGGTAAGGGAAAGTATAGTTACGATGAACGAGGTGGGCACGATGACTGAGTTTGGGGCAGAGTTTTTGAGGGTAATGCCCGCAAATAGTGTTATTGTATATGATGCTGCAACTATGACAGAGGAATGGCTGGAAAGCGACAGTACTGTAGATTGCTTGAAGGTGATGGGGATTACTGTTAATGATCCAGTGAACAGTAATGACCATTAGAGTTGATTTGTCCCGAGTTGTAAATAATGGGCAGATTGAAATAATGGAGGAGGATAGTCACGTTGAAGTAGAGAAGGTGGGTGGAGACCTAGTAGAAGAGGATGACATTCCTTGTTGGCAGCAGGAAGAGGAGTTTGAACAAATAGGGGAGAATAGAATAAGCAAGAAAGCTGTATAGTTTTGCCTAGTTTAGGTGAAATCCAGTATGGGGTTGAGGATATAAACGACACCTGTAGCAACATGGACAGGGCTGTAATGCACCCTCAGAAGGAAGTGGTAGAGGAAACGCAGGTTGTGGATGAAATTAATAGGAATAAAGGAGAAACGCAGAATGGAGAGGAGTATTGTACAAGAGGGTATGATGGTGTATAAGGAAGTACGTGAGCAGTTGAAAGCGCGTGGGGTTGTTACCAATAAGAAGGGCAAGGCGCACGACCATGCACCTGTAGCGGATCCTCAGGCAATGCCTTGTTTGTTGGCAACCCTTACAAGAGACACCGTTGGTGAATGCTCGGTAGCGGAAAAACCCAAATAGGGTCGTGGGAAATCAAAAGGATCGAAGAATAAAAAGAACAGTGTGCCCCCGTTCTGGGAAAGGGTAGGCGCCTTGGATTTTGTGATCTTGAATGGTAAATTGTTGTCAATGTAAAAGTCATAGAGATGATAGGATTATTTTATAAGGGGACATATGTGACATATGATGTCAGTTTATTTTTTTGTATTTATTTAAGTTCGCTGTTGCCAATAATTTATTCACTTGTGTTTTTGATTCGTCTGCGTTTTATAATATTTATTGTTGTTTTTTTTGTTGAGCATCGTAATTTTTTATGATGTTCATTAAGTCGTAATATAAGTGTGTTATTAAAAACCGCCAACAATGTGTCTTCTAACGATTTAGCATTGTCGGCGAAGATGAAATTCTCAGTATTTCTGTGGATGCTGACTCCTTGGGACAATTGTTGCGGTTGTTGTTTTTTTTTTAGAATTAATTGAGAGAGATTGTAAAAAACTTTTGGACGCGATGGTTATATATTTTTCTGTTGCGAGAATAAGTTTAGTTTTGCTATTAAGCCTAACCTCGTAATGGAAAAATTCAGTTACAAAACGGATCCTTTGGCAAGCCCGCCCTAATTAAGTTTACAATAATTTATGATTGTAATTTCATATGTTGCTAACTAGAATTGTAGTGTACATTAATGATGTTGCCTTTTTATTTCTTTCTGACTACTCATCGTGAGCATGTCGTCGAAGATAATTCGACAATGTTCCTTTGTCTTGTTTGCGTCGTTGTCGCTCTTCTGCCCCACGTGTTTAGCAGTGAAGCCGTGCCGGTTGGTGTTCCATCGAGGGAAATGTTTGGCGGCGAGTTGGTGAGTTTGACGGTCCCCGGGAACTTTTGACAGTTTAATCTTCTATTATATAAACATAGGAGTTGTGATAAATATATATTAATTAAGATAAATAAAACTCCTTTAATTAAAAGAAAACAAATAAATTAAAATAAATAATAGAAACAATGAAAAAAAAATCACCCAATTGATAAAGTAGATGTTGAAGGACGAAACACAAATGAAACAAAGGTCTTGTGGAGAAACTCAGATGAAACACAGAAGAAGCAACGAAGAAACGAAGATCCATGTTACACGAACACAGGGAGGCACACAGCTACAGATGAAGAAGGTCTATATGAAAGTTCGATGATTCGTAACGCGTAGATGACAAACTTGAAATATATTATAACGTTTTCGGGATTTTTTTTCCCCCATCTTCAGTAGCAAACTTTTTGAATGAATGGAAGATATAATAATAATAATAAAAACAAAACAATGTAATCTAATACAATGTGTGATATTATGATTAGTTTGATTGTTGTGAATAGGATTGTTGTGTGCAAGGGAAGTGATATTATATTTTTAGTAGTAATTTCCATTTATTATTAATTTAAATTAGATAACAGGGACCAAACAACAAAATTCCAAAAAAATGTCATTATTAAGATAAATGAACTAAAGAAAGAAAATATAATTAATGAAGAACAACAAAAACAATTAATTCCAACAGAATCATCAACTAATTCAATTTATGGAGTGATAAAAATATATAAAGAAGGAAACCCTATTAGAATCATAACTTCAACAAAACAGTCTCCTACTTACAAATTGGCAAAATTGTTAGATGAATACTTAAAAAAAATTTTCAAATTTAATTACACAATAAAAAATTCAATATTGGCTAAACAAATATTAGAAAAAACGAAACTTGATAAAAATGACAAAATTTTAACAATTGACATAACAGCTATGTATGACAACATTCAAATAAAACCAACACTAGCAATCATAAAAAATGAATTAAAAACAAAATTATCTTACAACAAAATATTAAAAATCATCCAGGACATAAATTTATGTTTTACAAATAACCAATTCAAATTTAATGACAAAATATATTCTCAAACAGATGGATTACCAATGGGCAGCCCATTATCATCCATACTTGCCAACATATATTTAAATCACATAGAACACATATTACTTAACACTTCACAACATAAACAATACATAAAAATTTGGATGAGATATGTTGATGATATCTTGATTATCACAGATAGGCCAATAGAAATATTAACACAATTATTAGAAGAAAGATATCCACTGAAATTCACCCATAATTGCATGTCAAACAACCAAATCACATTTCTAGATTTAAATATTATAAGAGAATATAAATACACTAAATTTTGAAATATATGAAAAACCTACAAAAGGCAATAACATACCACATTATTTATCACAACAGCCCACACACCAAAAAATTAACACAATTAAACAATATATACAAAGAATAAAAAATCTCACATCTCCAAAATATATCCCATTAAAATTAAAAAATCTGAAAATAAACCTATCAAAAAATAAATATCCTATAGAACTAATTGATAAAATTTATGTAGAAGCATTCACCAACACAACAAAAAATAACGCAACTCAATACGAACAATGCAGAAGATATTCAATACAATAAAATAATAAAACCTTTCACAAACAGAAAAAATACTAGAACAGATACTAAACATTAAAATCATAACAAATAACATAACCAAAACATTAATAACAACCACCAATATAAAAACAACAAAAAATCAAAACAATAACACAATTTCTAATTTTAAAGACATTGGCCAAAATAATAAAGAAAAATGGAACATCACTAACATAGTATATCAAATTCCATGCGCCAACTGTCAACACATTTACACAGGTCAAACAAAAAGACAATAACACGAATAAAAGAACATGAAGGTGGGAGGCTTTCATCACAAACTATTAAGAGTTCAGATGGGAGGCTTCTGAAAATGGAGGAGAGTGTATTGCATAGGTGGAAGGAATACTTTGCATCTCTTCTTAATCCGGTGACAACAACAACTGAGGCATACGAGGTGCACCTTGGAGCAGAGAATAGTCACGGTAGTATCACTGAAACAGAAGTCAGATGGGCAATTAAGTCCCTGAAGACTGGCAAAGCTGCAGGTGATGATGAAATCCGGTCCGAGATGTTAAAGGCCTTAAATCAGGATGGTATCCTGTGGCTGACTCGAGTGTGTCAGGTTGCTTGGATATCTGGACAGGCCCCTAAGCAATGGCAGACAGGAATTATGATCCCTATCTTCAAAAAGGGAGATCAGAGAGATTGCAGCAACTATCGAGGCATCTCTTTGCTCAGCATTCCTGGGAAAGTGTACGCTAAGTGTCTGGAGAAGAGAAGTCGGGAAATAGTCGACTCCAAGCTGTCGGGGGAGCAGTGTGGTTTCCGACCTGACCAAAGCACGACAGATCACATCTTTGCTCTAAGGCAAATCTTTGAGAAATCCTGGGAGTATGCAAAAGAGGTCTATGCTTGCTTTGTGGACCTCGAAAAAGCATATGACAGGGTTCCTCAGGAGAAGCTCTGGCAAGTGTTGCTAGAGTATGGAGTGGATGGGCAATTACTGGTTTCTATCATGTCTGTGTACGAAAGCTCTGAGATGTGTGTCCGGATAAATGGCATTAAGTCAAGACTGTTCACCGTGGGTGTTGGACTCCGCCAAGGGTGCGTGCTGTCGCCCCTCTTGTTCATTATCTTTATGGACTGGATAGACAAGGGCAGCCGAGGCGCTGAGCATATTTGTGTGGGCAATTGCCTGGTGGAGAGGTTGCTCTTTGCTGAAGACCTTGTCCTCCTTGGGTCTTCTCGCACCAACCTTCAGCATGCACTAGATCGGCTTGCAGCTGAGATGAAGATCTGTGAAGTGGCTGAGATGAAGATCTGTGAAGTGGCTGAGATGAAGATCTGTGTGGCTAAGACTGAGTTTCTGGTCATTTCAAGACAGCCTTCTCAGTGCACTCTCCATGTCAGGCGAGCCCCATTGATTCAGGTGGAGAAATTCAAGTATTCCGGGATTGCATTCATGAGTGATGGACGGCAGGAGAAAGAATTGGATGCTCAGATCGGTGCAGCAAGCTGTGTCAGACGTGAACTGTGGCGATCCGTGGTAACGAAACGCGAGCTGGGTAACAAGGCCAAGCTCTCAGTCTTCAAATCTATCTTTGTCCCCATTCTCACCTATGGTCATGAGGCTTGGGTAATGACCGAAAGAGTGCGATCGCGGGTAAAAGCGGCCGAAATGAGATTTCTGAGAGGTGTGGCAGATGTTACCCTACTAGATAGAGTGTACAGCAGCACAATAAGGGAATCTATAGGTGTTGAGCCGCTACTTCTCCGCATTGAGAGATCTCAGTTGCGCTGGTATGGCCACGTGATACGGATGCCGCAAAGTAGTCTTCCTAGGCAGTTGTTATTTTCCAAGCCGGTGGGTAAGAGACCAAGGGGTCGGCCTAGAACCAGATGGCTAGACTACATGGAGAATCTGGGTTCGAGTAGCTTGGATATTACCAGGGAGGACATGCGCCTGATGGCGGAAGATCGCGATCGCTGGAGATCCTCCATAGGGCTGCTGCCCCCGCGACCCTAACGGATAAGCGGGTTTGAAAAGTAAGTAAGTAAGTATAAAAGAAGATGAAAGAGCACTTAGAAACAAAGATAAAAACAATCATTTAGTGAACCACTGCATTAACCAAAATCATAATCCGGATTGAAACAAAATCAAAATCATTAGTAAAGAAATAAATTACAAAAAAAGACTAATAAAAGAAACCATCAACATTATTTCAAATGAAAAAAATTTAGCCAAACCATCTATAGAAATTAATAATAAATGGAAATTACTACTAAAAATATAATATCACTTCCCTTGCACACAACATTCCTGTTCACAACAATCAAATTAATCATAATATCACACATTGTATTAGATTACATTGTTTTGTTTTTTATTATTATTATTATATCTTCCATTCATTCAAAAAGTTTACTACTGAAGATGGGGGGGAAAAAAATCCCGAAAACGTTATAATATATATCAAGTTTGTCATCTACGTGTTACGAATCATAGAACTTTCATCATAGACCTTCTTCATCTGTAACTGTGTGCCTCCCTGTGTTCGTGTAACATGGATCTTCGTTTCTTCGTTGCTTCTTCTGTGTTTCATCTGAGTTTCTCCACAAGACCTTTGTTTCATTTGTGTTTCGTCCTTCAACATCTACTTTATCAATTGGGTGACTTTTTTCATTGTTTCTATTATTTATTTTAATTTATTTGTTTTCTTTTAATTAAAGAAGTTTTTTTATCTTAATTAATATATACTTAATCTTCTATATTTGAGGAGATAGAAACAGTAGGGTAGATGTACCAGTAGTTGACAGTGTACCAGTAATTGACAATCCACGATTTAAAGGCTTTTAATAAAGTAACAAAGCAAGAAAAGGGACTGGGGTTGCCACCTCTTATTAAACAACGTATTAGGCTCCCCAGAAAAACAAAAAACAAGGAACTTTGGTCCCTATTATGGCCGCAAACACGTGTCGATTGTTTAATGCCTTATCGAGTCGAAAAAACCTTGTAATGAACCACTACACGAGGGTTTGAGTACTTGAATTTATTTCATGAATGTTATGCAATATTTGTTATTAATTTTACGTGAACCTTTTTGTGTGATCAGTGGACAATACTTCTAGTAGTAACAGAATTTTTGATGACTAATTTTTTTAACTGTTTTAATCCACCGTCAATTACTAGAACCCAGATATGTAGTGTCACTAGTAATTGACATAACCTGTCAGTTATTGATAATTTCTGTGTTTAAAAAAAAGACGACCACAAAATATACTAATATGGTTTAGAATGTAGGGTAATAATAAGGAAACATGATGGTTTTAAGTGTAACTTCTGAATTTTCGGTATTTAACCTAACTGTGTCAATTATAGGAACTTGACTCTCAATTTCTAGATCACCCACTTTGACATAAATCTTCTACGCCCTATTCGCTGATTCTTTTTGTTGGTCTTGAATCTTGTCACCAAGACGATCAACAGATAGCCCAGGACAAGTTATCTTCCAAGAAAAAAACTACTATTCTGTTTACTATGATAAGACGTAGAATAAGATGAATTGCATGAATTTTGCGAAGTAGGAGAACAGTTGTCAAAAATCAAGTTTTTCTATGAACAAATTGTTGGCCAAGATCTGATGATACTGCACTACTGGAAAACACCTTCGTTTTTTATGGTCTTTGCACTCTACATGGGAATAGATTGGTTTTATTTATTATTTCAAAGGGGAAAAAAGATAAATGATCAATATGAACAACTTAAGTTTTAAAAACCACAATTTTAGTTATGTTAAATACTTTACACATTCTTAAAAATGCTTGATTTCTTCAGCTACTTTTGAAAGTTATCAATTTTTTTTGTATAAATATATAATAAAAATGTGTAATTAAAGTATTGTCAATTACTGGTGAAACTGCCTGTCAACTTCTGGTGCATTAACTGTCAACTACTGGCGATTCATGCATTAGTTAGGAAAAAAATTAATGACTTAATAGCTTTTAAAGATATAATAATTGTATAGAGATTGGCGCATTCTGCATTCTATTTACAATTTAATGGTATAATTAGAAAAGTTTCAAAATAATATTTGTATTACGTACACAATTTTGTTTCACAGTAATGTCTTAAACTGTCAATTACTGGTACATCTACCCTATGTTCTTAGCTAGCGTAGACTATGAACCATTGAGCGACTTGCAATTTCGAAGAACTGGAATCAGTTCGCATGCAAGAGGAGTATTACCGAAGTGTATGCTTCGAGAAGAAACTTGTAATTTAATGTTATTGTTCGCTAAAATTAATGCTTGAAAATACCAGTTAGTAGTTGGTGTAAGGTAGCGCAAGAGTCCAGTTGGCTATCAGTTCCAATTGCCTCAGTGTAGGCGTGGCGAGTTTACGCAGCTCTAGTGGCTCCACTGGTGAGCTGGTTGGCGATCTCCTGTCGTGGGCGCTGAATGTGCATTAGTCAGCGGCCCATGTCCGTTTGTGTTGTAATAGGCACATTAGGTTGATTACACATTTGTTTCATTAGTCCGTAAAGGGGACTACGAAGAGTTACTGTGGGGGCCCCCCCCCCTTCTTAATTGCATTTAGAAAAAAGGATGCACACAACGTTTTCCTGACCGATCTTGCATCTTCATTAATAAGAGACCGATGCAACAAATCAGCTGAAGTGCGAGCGCACGGTAGAGCTGAAGGTGCCTGCTGGAAAGGTGGCACGAACGTGGTTGGCAGTACACGGACCTTGTTAAGCCCCAGCAGAAAATTTATTGGTAAAAGAGGTGTGTCTGCCAAGGTGGAGAAGACTGTGAGATAAATTAAGCAGAGTTAGAATAAGACTTAGTGGGCCTTCTATCTTTTCTTAATGGATAATCTATGAATTTAGATCGCTGTATATATTGGTTAGTGAATAAATTATGGCAACAGTGTGTATCACTGTGATGTTTAATGGTTCAAAACCCGTTGTCGACTCTCTTTTACAGGTCTCGAACCCGTGATTGCTCTCGGGCGTGTGTGGAGGTTGCTTTTGGATATCCTCAAGTTACAGAACCTCCCCACCCCCCCTGGAGCGTCACACCACTATTATGATACAGCATACCCAAGCCAGCAAAAGTATTCAAGTAAGCTAAAGCATAATTTTTATTTTTGAAGTCCATTTCCAACGGTTTTCCATCAATTATTTCTCCATCGATCGAAACGGATAAGGAAGAGACATTTAAGTTATCAAAATGCATGGGATTGTTATTATAAGATCCGTTAAATGCATCGTGTTTTACGAGTCCGATTACGATTCGTGAAGGAATTTGTCCTTGCAAAACATTTTTGATATGAGCAGAAGTTGTCCCTTGAATTGCTGTATGAACTTTTACATCGTTCCTCCTGTATGGAAACTTTGCAGTTGCTGTTTCTAAGGCGCGGGAATGAGCGAGTAATATCGTCGGTGATGTCTTTACTTTCTTAACGTATAACAATACATCTTCAAATACAATTACAGGTTGAAGTAGATACGGTCCTCTACCATCCATTGATTTTATATGGATTTTATCCATCTTTTACGTCGATTGCAAATTCGGGTTTATAAGGAATCAATCTAAATTTCCACGATAAGTTGTTCAAAATGAGTTTATTTTGTAAGCAGGGGTCAACATGAATTCTTCCGAAGAGATCGAGATTCACACTTTCAACATGTTGTCTGTTGTCTTTAACCAACCATAGCGATTTGGTTAACATTGAATTTTTCGCATCAAACCCGTAGTTCATAAGCGTCTGAATGTAACTCGTATAGGAATAATTGTTGCGATGCTAACTTGTTTACCGTTAAGAAATACATCGATCTGTTTAAAGTGCATTTGCAACAACAACTTTCGTGGCATGACATTTTGCTCTCGTCTTTCGTTAAAGGAGTGTTCGCATCTTTTTTAATTCTTTCACGTACATACAGTATTGTTTCGGAAAGATTAATGTATTCTTCAGCATTTTCAGGGACAAGAAATTCGATTGTTCTATTTGATGATAGGGAAGCAACGGGTCGACAGTGCCGGCTAGAGCTCCCTATTTCACGTGTACCAAAATACACGGGTACATGTGTATTTAATATGTCCGTGTATTGACCGTGTATTTACAGCATCACTGGTACCTGTGTACCCGTGTATCAGTGTACTGTGTAGCTACACGTGTACACGAGTACCCGTGTATTTCAGTTCCATGGATCCTCAAGCTTTTAAATTGTTGAATCAGATATCAGAAAGAAAAACACAATAAAAAATAATATTAAAGAAAAGAACAATACATTAACACTATGTACAATTGCCAATTATAACAATCGAATGATCACAGTAATATGTCTTATTTTCTAAAATCATAAGTTGTAAAATAATTTAGTTCACATCATTGATAAATATATTTAAAATCCTACCATGATCTCATGTAGAATTTTGTAAATTTATTTTTAAATTTAAATGTGGTTAGTCTCCTTTTAATGGGGAAAATAGTAAAATTACTAAAAACAAAAAAATAAAGTCACCAATTTTGTAAAACATTCAAGAAACTTGTGAGATGGAAGAAAACTTAAACGACGTAGTCTATTGAAGTTGTTGTTGATAGTAGAAATAAATTTAGTCTATTGAGGATGTAGATGAAGTCTTGTGAAGATAATGTTGATAGTGGAAAAGATAATCTTGAAGGAAGTGTTGGTTTTGAAATACAGATGAAATTTTGAAGAGGGTGATCCAAATATTTGGGATAAAATTTATATAAAATGTTTACGAGAATATTTCTCATCATCAGTAGGATAAAACATTTTTGAGTGGTGAAAACAGTTGAAATAAGAATATAACAATTGATATAAAGATGATGAAGCTAAGTTGGTTGTAATTGTTGGTTATGATTGTTGGCTATTGTATACTAGGGTAATTGTTGTTTAAAAGTAGTGTCCATTTATTGTTTATCTCTATCGATGGCTT
Organism: Rhysida immarginata; assembly: GCA_023313115.1. Classification (NCBI taxonomy): domain Eukaryota; kingdom Metazoa; phylum Arthropoda; class Chilopoda; order Scolopendromorpha; family Scolopendridae; genus Rhysida; species Rhysida immarginata. The sequence continues at coordinate 579,411 of JAHWFO010002267.1, forward strand.
GGCTAAATTTCTGTTATTTGTAATGATATTTATTGTTTCTTTAATTAATCTTTTTTTTGCCGGCTCGGTGGCCGAGAGCGTTGAGGCGCAGGTCTTGCCGCTCTCGTAACCAGAGAGTTGCGGGTTCGATTCCCGCCAAGGGCATGGATGTGTGTGTTTGTCTATTTTCATCATCATCCTTTCATCCCATACGGCTAGTCTCCTGGAAGAGGGAGATGCGAGCTGGAAATCCATCCATCCATAATGGGCCTTTTTACCTCGAGACTTGGGCGAGACGATACGTCATCCCCATGCGGCACGAAAACGAGGTTCGAGGGAAAGCCCTCTTCAAAATGAACATTGCTTCAATGTGTAAAGTGCTTGGAAAACGAAGAAATGAAACACTACTCGATTAGTTTAACAGTTTTGCCAAGCATAAATTTTAGTACACTAACGAAATGGCTGGGAAGATTTAATAAGGCATATAATTTTACTTTTCAGAATCTTATATATTTGATTTTGAAGGTAATGTTATGAAAAATTTTTAAGAGCATGGACTTAAAATATATTCATGTGGAAAATTTATACAGTAATTAAATTAAAACAATTGATTTTTTTGGAAAAAATTGATATTTATTATTTTCATAAAAAATTCTAACATTTTATAAATACACGGTATAATGAAGATTGCCATTATGAATAAGTAATTGCACTTTTATATGCAAACAAAGTGCTTTTTTTTTTTTATTTATCTTTAATTATACGAGAACATTTTAAGTTTAAATTAATTGATTTTTAAATTAAAATTAAAATCGTAATTGAACATTTTAAGTTAAAATTAAATTGATCTTTATTTAAACACAAAAAAACTTATTACGAATTAATTTAAAAAAATTTCATGATGATGTGTGATGATAGCAATTTTGTATTTTATGAAATGCAATTGTTATAGAGGCCAAAGCACAAAAAGATTGCACGAAATTGAACCATAAAGCATAAAAAACCGCGACGCCACTTCACTTCTTGTTAGAGATCCTAAGATTTGCTTCCCTCCAGCCTCGGTTTCAATCGCGCATGAGATGACGTAATACCGGAAATCTCGTGAGCGGGCAAAAGGCCCATTAATCTTTTTTATAATTTTCTTCTTTTCCAATGATTTTTGTGTTATTCCAATCTGGTGTGTGGCTTTCTTTGATACAATGATTTACTAAATGGTTGTTTTTGTCTTTGTGGCAAAGTGCTCTTTCATGTTCTTTTAATCTTATTTCTAATTGTCGTTTAGTTTGACCTGTGTAGATATGTTCACAATTTTTACATGGTATTTGATAAATTATATTTCTAGTGTTCCATTTTTCTTTATTATTTTGACATATTTCTTTGAAATCGATATTTGTGCTATTATTTTGATTGATTGTTGTTTTTAGGTTGGTGGTGGTTATTAATGTTTTAGTAATGTTATTTGTTATTTTTGGTATGATCTTTATGTTTGGTATTTGTTCTAATATTTTTTTCTGCTTGTGGAAAATTTTATTATTGTATTGAATATCTTTTTTGTTGTTCTTGTAGAATTGGTATAGTTTTTGTTGTATTGTTTGTAAATGCATCTATTAAAATTTTGTTAAATTCTTATTTCAACTGTTTTCACCATTCAAAAATGTTTTATCCTACTGATGATGAGAAATATTCTCGAAAACGTTTTATATAAATTTTATCCCAAATATTTGGATCACCCTCTTCAAAATTTCATCTGTATTTCAAAACCAACACTTCCTTCAAGATTATCGTTTTCCACTATCAGCATATCTTCACACGACTTCATCTACATCCTCAATAGACTAAATTTATTTCTACTATCAACAACATCTTCAAAAGACTACATCGTTTAAGTTTTCTTCACCTCACAAGTTTCTTCGTCGTTTTTCAAGATTGGTGACTTTATTTTTTTTGTTTTTAGTAATTTTACAATTTTCCCCATTTAAAGGAGACTAACCACATTTAAATTTAGAATCATTTAAACTCCTTAGATCAATAATATTTTTAAATTTATATTTGCTTAAGAGGAATACACCATTTAAGCTCAGTGGTGTGTCTTGTACTAACCAATTGTTGATCATATATCATACACTTTCATTAAGAACAGAAGAAATTGAATGCCAATTCACAAAATTTTATCACTGCTCAGTAAGTAAAAACAACAGAATATATCTCATATTATAACACAACCTCCGATGGCATTCCCTCTTACGTCTACAAAGCCTGCAGTGCTTTTCTCATCTGCCCTCTAAGACACATCTTCAATTTTTCAATCAAAACTGGCGTTTTTCCTCAATTATGGAAAAATACCAAAATGGTTCCTTTGTACAAAAACAAAGGTGATTCAAACAATATCAAAAATTACTGCCCCATTTCTATACTTTGTTTTCCAACAAAAATTTCTGAATATGCAGTCTATCAAAGAATCTATCCTTCTGCCTCGCCCCATATTTCTCCCTACCAGTATGGCTTCATGAATGGTAGATGAACTCAGTCGAATCTCATGGATTGTATACATCTCATTGGTGATGGGATTGCCCAAAACTGTCAGGTTGACCTAATATACATTGATTTTGAGAAGGCGTTTGAAAAGGCGGACCATTTTCTCCTTATTAAAAAACGTTTACAATTTGGATTGCATCACTCGCTTGTCAAATGGTTATGCTCATACCTTACTGGTCGAACAAATTATGTTGTCATAAATGGCACTACCTCCAAAAGCTTCATATCCTCTTCAGGAGTGCCCCAGGGTTCAATCTTAGAACCATTATTATTTCTCCTGTTCATTAATGACATACAAGATATAGTGAAATCATCCTCTTTGTTTTTGTTCGCAGATGACATCAAAGTGGGCAAAATTATTCCTACCCCTCTTAACTGCTTTGATTTGCAACTAGATCTATACTCTATTAGCTCTTGGTGTATCGAAAATAAAATGCATACTAATGAAAAGTTGTCACTCGGTCACTTACTCATTGAAACATTCTCTTCATAGCTTCTCGTACACCCTTAATGGTTCTTTTCTTGATAAACAAACTACCACAAAGGATCTAGGGGTCTTTTTTAAGCACAACCTATCTTTCACCGACTATACAAAGCACATTATCTCTAAAGCCTATAGGATCTCTTATTTCATTGTTCGAAACTCTAGACATTTCAATAGCACAGAATTTTCTGTTTTCTTATTGAACTCCTAGTAAGACCCAGCTTAAAGTAATCTTCGACTATCTGGTCTCCGTACAATGTTCCGTTACAGCGTTGTCTTGAGAAAGTTCAAACAGATTTTCTATGCTCCCTTCTTCACTTATCAAATCATAAATTCTTTAATGAAAAATTATATGCTACAAACTCTTACCTCAGAGATCATTTTCTTTGTGAAATGTTACTTAACAGACGTATTTATCTCGACGCCTGCTGCTTATTCAAATTATATAATCATATAAGCTATTCTGTTAGATTTCTCAATTTCATAAAGCTATGCATTCCCAAACTAAACTCAAGAAGCACTGATATATTTTATTTACCACTGACTAAGAAATTTATTACAACAATCTCCTTTTCAATCGATTATGTAAATTAGGCAATGTATTCTCAAATTTAATTGATATTAACTTTTTAAATTATAGTGAATTTAAAGTTATAATTTATGAACATGTAAACTCTTTTTGTTATTACTGATGCTTATTGTAAAATTTTTTTGTTTCAATATTTGTTTTGATGTTTCAATTTAGGTTCTTGTATTTGTTTTCCTGTAAGCTGTCATTGGGCATTTCTAAGCCTGTTGCTTGAAATAAACAAAAAAAATAAATCTCTGCATGGTTTCATTTAAAAATTATTTAACAGAACGCCATTATAGCATTCAAAAGAGGGAAGAAATTATTGAGTTTCATAAAAATAGCCTAGGATTGACTGCGATAAGTATATGAACCTACATGAAAATTCCTACAGTTCAATCAATAGTAAAAAAAATGGAAAAATCATCATATCAAATTTGCTCAAAAAAAGGAATGTTTTAATGTACAAACTTAACTTAAAACGTAAAATAATTTATAGGATAAATGTTTAAAAAAAAAATACTTTTTTATATAAAAGTTTATAGTTTTATTAGACTCCTGTTTTTCAGAAAACAAACTTATCGTTTGCAACGTGATTTTAGCTTGAATGTCTTGAACGGACATGTGTATAAAAATACATGGATGACGGTACCCCTCTACACGGATACACTGCTATTGTCATGCATATATGCACGTGTATTAAGAACACAGATCCTTAGGTCACAGGTACATGGTATCTGTGTACCCGTGTGCTTTTAATACCCGACAAAAATCGTAGGCTCTAGTGCCGGCTCTAGCAAATTTGCCGCCCCGTGCAGAATGCAATTTTGCCCTTGCCCTTGCCATTGCCGCCCCTAAAAGTTTGCCACCCTGTGCAAGTGCACCACTTGCACCTATGGTAGAGTCGGTCCTGCGGGTCGATACGCTGCATACCTGGATTTTTCAATGGAGGTCTGGGTGGGTGGAACAGAAAACTCATCCAATTAGCTTTTTAAACATGTACACAATGTAGGATGAAGGAACAACATGGTTACAAATGATGAAACGATTGTAAATGTTGATCTTTTTATCAAGAAATTAAAAAAAAAAAAAGGGGGGTAATTTTTTTAATCAAAATATTGTTTTCTCACGAGAGTTTTTTTCCTCCATTTAATTTTCTTTCCTTTACTTTCATCGATGTTTTTTATGTTTCCACCCATGGCCCTTTTGAATTCTCGTGTTAACGTCATCAAAAATTTCTTTTCCATTTTGTTGTAAATTTCGTTTGACAGATTCTTTGATGTTTTCTCCTTAAATGACGTCACCTACAACATAAAGTAATCAGGTCACGAAACTGTGGATGTAAAAACAATAAAAATAATGAAAACACTTTTCCAGAAATTAATTTTAATGCACGTATGTACATTTTGAGGACTAGGCCCTCGAAATTAATTTGTGGAAAAGTGTTTTCATTATTTTTATTATCACCTACAACGTTTTTTCCTACACCGATGATTTTTGGAGCAAAAATAACTTGCAGCACTTTTTAAGAAAGGCAAAGCAAATTTTACTAGAGAACTGAAAAGGCTACCAAGTCCAATTCCACCTCGATGAAATCATCCGTAAAATATAGGTAAGTTGCCTCCGGCTTGAATAACTTAATAGGCCGAGTAATGTTCACAGCACTCTCCCCTCATTTTTTCTTTGGTCTGAGATGAAGTACACACTGTCGTGTCGGCGATTAACATTCAATTGTTATCGCACATGATCCTCATGATTGTAGTGGTGTTTGTTTCTGTGATATTTGTCCATTGTTATGTCCACCATTGTTGTTGTTGTTTTGGAGACGAACGTTCGTCAGCTGTTCTCTCTTCACTCCCAGCCTTAATCGCTCTGATGACACGCCTGTCATCCGTCCCATCGCAAGCGAAAATATTCGTCGGAGCCGGAGACATTACCACCAGGTAACCCATAGTTCATAAGTATAGTTCGTCTCCTATACCATCCCATCGAATCCCCCACAGAAACGCAATAAAAGTTGGTGTCAGAAGTGGGATTGCCCGTTTAAATGCCATCGTCGAATGCTCCGACGCCGCTGAAAGTGAACGTAGCTCCCATCGCCATCTTGAGTGAGTAAGAAGAGAAAAGAACGCCGTTCACAATTAAAGTGTCACAATTAAAAAAAAATAAAGAGACATTTTAACAAGGACATACTTACCCCATATCAGTGACAAATCCACGATGGCCGTACCACCCGAATTAATGCAGGAGCTATCGAAGATGATCGCCTCAGCCCTGCACGTCGCCACCGACACGGCCGTAGCCCAGATGGCAACGGCGTCCCCCGCTCCTGGCCTAGAGCGTGCTGCGGAACTAGCCTCGCCACGGCCTCCTCCATTTACCATGCCACCGTTCCGAATGGATGAGGAGACGTCCGTCGGAGAATATTTCAAGAGATTTGAGTGGGCATTGCAGCTCTCGAATATTCCCACTACCCAGTATGCCGCTTATGCACGAGTGCACATGGGCGCGGAATTAAACGGTGTACTGAAAATCCTGGCAAGCCCAAAAGAACTGGAGGCGATTCCCTACGAGGAACTTAAAACAATATTGACTGGCCACTACGATCGTCCACGAAACAAATATGTAGAAAGCATCAAATTCCGGACTGTCATTCAACATCCAGAAGAATCAGTGGCCCAGTTTGCACTCCGCCTACGTAAAAGTGCAGCACACTGCCAATATGGTGACTTCTTAGACCGGATGCTAATAGAGCAATTCCTTCATGGTCTTCGCTCCCCCGAGACACGTGACGAAATCATCGCCAAACAGCCAGATGATTTTGATAAGGCATATGCCATCGCCCAAAGTCTGGAAGCCACATGGGCCATCGGGAAGGCTGTAAGCCAACCAGCACCCGAGGCTACGAATAAACTTGGTTATGAAGCCCCAAGTACCAAATCTAACCATCATGGGAGGAGTCGACAGAAGAAGCCTCTTCGAGCGAGTGCGAGCAACGAGCGCAATCGTTCCGCAACAAGTCGCCATTCCAGCAACAGAGCCAAGACTGTGCCAAAACAACCGTGTGGCAGGTGTGGTGGTCTGCATTGGGCAGACACCTGTCGCTTCGAAACCGCAACCTGCTACTCCTGCCAAATGACCGGACACATTGCCAGAGCCTGTCGTGCAAAGCCTAAGGGTACCTGTCGTACCCCACCCAATGAAACGCCAGTTCCAATAGACCGGGTCCAGTCACTGAACCAGATCTCATCTCCAAGACTGGCAGCTTCCCACACAAATGTGATAGACGTTACAATTGACGGCAATCATCTGCAGATGGAGGTCGACACGGGGGCACCCTGTGGTATCGTTGGTGTCACCCGTTTACGTAAAATCAAAGCACGAATACGCCTGCAGAAGACTGACCGTCAATTCCGAAGTTACACTGGTCACCAGGTGCGTTGCCTCGGAAAAGTAAGAGTGCGAGTGACCATTGGCAGCACCAGCCGTAATATGGATCTGTATGTGGTGGAAGGAAATTCTACGGGATTAATGGGTCGCGAATGGATTGCCAGTTTCGTCCACGAGATCCAATTCGACAAATTGTTCGCACCCATTTAAGCCATCCATGAAAATCCAGACAAGGGACTTTTAACCAAGGAACAACAATACCAACTGGACTGTGTAGTGAGAGAATTTGACCACATCTTTCAAACCACAGCAGGGAAACTGAGGGGGCCACCAGCTTCAGTCCATCTTGTGCCAGATGCCACCCCTGTCTTTGCTAGAGCAAGAGATGTCCCACTTGCTCTACGAGATCAATATGCTGTCGCCATCGAGGAAAAAATCAAAGCTGGCTTTTAAGAACGTGTCGATTTTTCCGAGTGGGCTTCGCCAACCCACGTAGTGGTTAAAAAAAACGGTGCGCTGCGAATCACTAGAAACTACAAGCCTACGGTCAACAAGCAGATGATCATAGATGAGTACCCGATTCCTAAAATAGAAGATATATTTAACAAAATGAGAGGGGCTGGGTGGTTTGCTCATCTAGACATCACGGATGCATACACCCACTTACCAATCGACGCCAAATTCCGGGAGGTTCTGACTCTGAACACGCCGACCCATGGACTGGTGAGACCAACTAGAGCCATCTATGGTGCCGCAAATATACCAGCGTTGTGGCAACGTCGGATGGGGGAGGTGTTCCGAGAAGCAGAAAATGTGGTCAATTTTTTTGACGACATCATTGTGTTTGCCCCGACATTTGACAAGCTAGTGGAAGCGTTACGCCAAATGCTACGTCGATTGGACCACCACGGATTCCACCTTAACCGTAAAAAGTGTATCCTCGCAGCCACGTCACTGAACTGTTTGGGACATGTTATTAATAAGAATGGCCTCCATAAGTCAAATGAACATATCCTTGCCATACAAAAAGCCCCCATACCATCGTCTTCCGAGGAGTTGCAGCTCTTCCTGGGAAAAGCGACCTACTATAGCGCCTTTATTCCTAATCTCTCCCATAAAGCAAAGCCACTTCGAGAAATGCTGACCACGATAAATTCGTGTGGACCGACAAAGCACGAAAGGCCTATGAGGAGCTCAAGACCATCCTCATCTCGCCGCAGGTCCTCACCCAATATGACCCCTCTCTCCCAGTCATTCTCGCCACAGATGCAAGTAGCTTCAGACTAGGGGCTGTATTGAGCCACAGACTAGCCAACGGTAAAGAAAGACCCATAGCATATGCCAGCCGATCTCTTTCGGAAACGGAACGGCGCTATCCCCAGATAGACAAAGAAGCCCTTGCCATCATATGGGCTGTTAAAAAAATTTTTAACTATCTGTACGCGAGAAAATTTGAGTTAGTCACAGACCACAAGCCACTAACTCAAATATTTCATCCACATAAATCTCTCCCAACCCTGTGCATTAGTCGCATGGCCAATTATGCAGAATACCTGAGTAATTTTAATTATGCCATTTCATACAAGCCAACAAAGGACCATTCAAACGCCGACTATTGCTCTCGCATTACGTCAATTAACAGGGTAAAAGAAGAAGAGGAAGATGGATTTGAGGGATTTGTGATCCACCAAATGAGCCAGTTACCCATTCGGCCAGAGGACATCGCCAAAGCCATAAGAAGCGATCCAAGACTGGGTCGAATTGTCCAGGAGCTAGCTCGAGGACGGGATCTAAGTCGCTCTGGTTTCAAAGCACCCGAAGACAGGTATACAATGAGCGCTGGTTGTCTACTCTACGAACATCGAGTAGTGATTCCACCACCACTACGGCAACCAGTCCTAGATGACCTCCACACCGGCCATCTAGGGATGGGCAAGATGAAAGGCCTTGCCCGCTCGTTCGTATACTGGCCCGGTATTGACGCTGACATCGAACGCACCGTCAGAACGTGCGCTCAATGTGCAACGACTTCCAGCGCACCTCCCCAGTTTCGAATCCACCATTGGGAGTATCCCAAGGGGCCATGGGAAAGAATCCATGTGGATTATGCCGGACCAGTGTCGGGGAAAATGCTTCTGATAGTAGTAGACGCGTACAGCAAGTGGGTGGAAGCCAAGGTAACTTCGTCGACGACAGCGACAGCCACCATCGACATACTGGATGAGCTGTTCGCGAGACACGGAATACCAACCACCGTGGTCTCTGATAATGGCCCCCAGTTTGTCACCGACGAATTTACGACGTACCTGAAAGTGCTAAAAGTACGATTCCACAAACGCACAGCGCCATACCACCCATCCACCAACGGGCACGCTGAGCGCTATGTACAGATGATAAAATGTGCATTGAAAGCCATTAGTACGACGCCAGCCAGCTTGCAACGAAACCTTAATACGTTCCTGGAACAATATAGAAGAGCGCCACATGCCACCACGGAGGAGTCCCCCGCAAAATTGTTTTTGGGAAGAGAACTGTACACTCGCCTGGATATGTTACGGCTACAAGACGTAAACCAGCGAGTGCAACAGCGTCACCAAGCTTCGTTCTCAGCCAAGTTCAGATCACTTCGGGTTTGGCAACCAGTCTATGTCTCGTCAGGGAATGTTTCCCAAAGAAAATGGCTTCCAGGTGTTGTCAGTCGTCGCTTAGGAGATCTCCACTACGAAGTGGTGGTTGACAACAATTATTCGAAAACGCAACATCGATCAGCTTAAGCCACGAGACATAGAACGCCCAGGTGCGCCACCCCGAGAAGGAACGGGGAAACCAGCAACGCCTCGACGGGTGCACTTTAACGAGTGCGCTTCCCCAGCAACGGATTGCCCAGCCACTCCAACCGAGCTGATTCTGGTTGCCGCCGATTATGAACTGAATACCACGGCAGCAACTCCATTTCCAGCGGTCGAGGATTCGCCGCCAGACTTGTGCGACTCCCCCAAGCCAATTGAGCCGCATCGACTAGGTGCGGAAGAGAATGAACTTCCGGTGCGCTCTGAAACAGACACCACGCGTCGTCGAGACCAACCGACTCAGAATTCAGTAACTCTCCGGCGCTCCGGTCGCACCCGGCATTCGCCCTAGCTAAGTGCGACGGGAGGAAGTTTCGTGTCGGCGATTAACATTCAATTGTTATCGCACACGATCCTCATGATTGTAGTGGTGTTTGTTTCTGTGATATTTGTCCATTGTTATGTCCACCATTGTTGTTGTTGTTGTTTTGGAGATGAACGTTCGTCAGCTGTTCCCTCTTCACTCCCAGCCTTAATCGTTCTGATGACACGCCAGTCATCCGTCCCATCGCAAGCGAAAATATTCGTCGGAGCCGGAGACATTACCACCAGGTAACCCATAGTTCATAAGTATAGTTCGTCTCCTATACTATCCCATCGAATCCCCCACAGAAACGCAATACACACACCATGCGACCTACCTTTGCGAATGGCACCTGTGTGCAGTCTTAAGTCTAATTCTAGCGTTCAAAACGAAGTTTCAGTAACGGGTAAATAATACAAACGATGAAAAGATACGTACGGATTCTCACCGTCTTGACCTTCTATATTGACAATCCTCATCAACGGTGCTTTGTCGTCGCTGTATACGTATAAGCTGCCAACCGATTTCAGTGGGTAAGGTCGAACGATTTGATGAGCAATGAGCTTTAAAGGAAACCCTTTTTCACGAACGAAATACAGAAATTGTCTGTCTTTGAATCCAAATCTTTTAAGGATCGATTTTCCTAGAAACAATCGCAATTTATGATCAACCTCTAAGTGATTGTAAACGATAAATCTGTGATATCGTTCATCGTAAACCAAACGTACACCTGCTTTAGCCAACTTTGGATCCTTAAAGCCGTCGGCCAGCTCACTGAGCAATTTTATAATGTTGCTGTTAATGGCAAGGCTCAGCTCGTGTAACCTGTTGTAAGTATGAGTTCCGCGAGTGCAATCGAGAGGAATGTCAAATTCGTTTGCTTTTATCGGAGGTTTATTGCATATGTGAATCAATATACGAGTTTGATCGTCTTCACCACGGGGAAAACTTATTTCTGTTACGGCCGCTTCATATTCTGCATGCAGATCCACTTGTTCGGGCAAATGAGTAATATAGTTTTGAAGTGTATTATAAGGGAACACATTCATACACGAGTTGATGGGAAGTGTTAAGTAAAAGCCTTCCATTTGTCATTCAACTTTTTGTAGTTCTTGTGCGTAAAACATTTCGATTGTTAGGCATACAACCATGTTAGGCTTCTAATAAACATTGCAGAATGCATCAGTGTTTATTTTATAAAACACATATTTTTATTAGAATAAAAGTCATCAAAAGAGGAGATTAAGTACATGAAAATTATTAACTGACATTGACATTCATTGAAAACAGAAGATCTGAAAGAACTGACATTGATACAAAGACACTCATTCAGAACATCTTTAAGAACAGTAAGTAAAAAAACTTAGCAATACAACAATGGTGTATCATCTCATTGTTGAACATGAGGAAGCAAATAAATAGTTGAACATATGTAAGTAACTACATTATTGGACTTGAGAAAGCAAATACATTATTGAACATGAGAGTGAAGATATAGTTAACATTGCCTCCCCCCTCTGAGGTTCACGACAGTACATCTTAAAAATACTAATTTTTTCATAAAAATTATTTTACAAAAATACTTCCGACAAATTTATTAAATCTCTCTTTTGGTAATGCTTTCGTAAAAATATCAGCATGATTATCTTTACTTCTTACGTATTTCAAGTCAAACAGTTTCTCATAAACAAGATTTCTTAAAAAATGATATCTAACATCAATGTTTTCTACTGTTTTCTGTAGGGGAATTTGAAAAATCAATTGCAGCTTGATTATCACACATCAGTTTATAAAAAGAATCTAAATTAAAAACCTTAGTAGAATTGCATTCATCTAAAATATGTATAAAGGCTGGTTTACATCGACGCACGTTTGCATGCGATACTGCGATGGTGCGTTGTCCGATTAGCCGGTGTGCATCGGTGCGATGAAACGCTGCGTCTGCAAAATGGAGGCTCCGGTTTACATGCACCGCATGCGTTCGCTCCGATTCTCATTGTGCAAGTGCTCATGGGTTGAAAAGTTCTCGAAGCAACATGGCGTCTTGTTTAGCGAAGCATCAGCGGCGATGTTTCTTCGTGCCTTTTTTAATGAAGTTTTTAGCCATCTAGAAAAAATATATCACTAGACTGTCCATATATATTGATATAAAGCTCCTTGATGTGATTGAACTGACATTCTCTAAAGAAATTCATATATATAGCAGTGTTGGTGCTTCCACTGGACCGACAGGGGAGGGGGTGCTATTTCTGCAAATAAACTGGATTCCTCGATGTCTGTTATTTAATACACGATTCCCTTCTTTATTTTCATGGCTCCTTACAGAAATCAAGAATATATCAATCTGTTTCTTATAAAATAACCATTATTTTCGCAAATATATAAAATTAAAATGAATAAGAAAAATAAATGAGTTTGATAACTAGGTTACTTCAAAACAATAAATTACAGTTTTTCGTGAATTTCATACATTTCTAAATAGATTTAATACAATTTTAAATGAATTTAATACTTTTTTAAATGAATTTAATATGCTTTCAAATAGATTTAATACAATTTTAAATAAATATAACATGTTTTATTTTAGTGTAAATGGAGTTTAATTACCTAAATTAAGTAAGAAAAAAACATTTTTTGGAAATCTTGTTTTAGTAAATTCACAGATAGTTTATTTTTTATTATTTTAATTAAATTACAGAAAACAAAATTGTAACATGAACAAATGTATAAAGAGTAACAGTTAAACACTGTATAATTAAACTAAAATAAATGTAGTATTAATAAAAAAAGAATCATTCTTCCGTATTTCTGTACTGAGGAGGGTATTTCACCAGTAATTCATTTAAAATGGTATTATATTCTTTTAAAAAAGTATTAAATCTATTAAAACTTGTGGTTCCTGGTACGAATCCGGGTCACAGAATTTTCCTACCATTTTTTCAAATATTATTACTTGATGTTTGAATTTTATTAATAAAATTGTATTAAATCTATTTAGAAATGTATGAAATTCTTGTAAACTCTATGAAGCCAATTTGTAAAAACTTTAAAAAATTCGTCAAAAAATAGGAAAATATTAAAAAAAAATTAATTTAATTTTATATTTATCCAAACGCAATATATGAAATATAAGTTACAAACCAAAGTTTCTTAAATACAGTAAAAAATTACATGTACAAAGACATTTTCTGTAATTTTTGTTGTATATTAGGAATTTTGGTTTATAATTTATTTGTGTGTGTTTTGGGATTGGAATTAAAATTAAAATCAAATTAATGAAATGTAATAATTTTTCCCCAACGATAATAAATTTAAAGAGATTTAAATTTTCAAAACAATTAAAAAAGTGGGAAAATAAGACAATCGATCCCTTATTTCCAAAACGATGGAACAACCTGAAACAAATAAGAAATGTATGATTAATAAGAAAGAGATGCTTCAAAAACAAAAATAAAGTATTTGAAACAAAAATAAAATTTAAAAAATATACCGAAAATTATATTGCCCTTCATCAAAAAACATGAAAATAGAGAATAAGAACAAAAATGCAAATAAAGATAAAATAAATGAAAAATAAGAAAAAAAAATTGAATGATACAAATAATGATTGGCTATTCATTATAATGAGAAAATTTTTATTATTTCTAATTCATGTTATAAGAAATAGATTAATACGAGGTTCTTATAGCCAGATACCATCGAAACATGTGAGATATATATATGTTGAAGTACATTTGTTTGGAAAGGGGGCCTGAATCGCAGTAACGCAGCGATAAAAAGTTTGAACCCCTCGAACTTCATGCGACGTGCGATTCGACGCAGTATCGCATGCGTTCATGCGTGCATGTAAATCGGCCTGATGCATCATGGGATATGCGATTCATCGCAGAATCACAGCATCGCATGCGTTCATGCGTCCATGTAAACCACCCTTAAACCGTACAAGTTCCTTTGCTGCCTCAGTTAAAGTAACATATTCTGCCTCCATTGTAGACAGACTTACGCATTTTTGTTGAAAAGTTTTCCAAATAATGGGTACTTTATCAACAAATAAAATAATGCCTCACATAGATATCCTATCGTCTCTGTTAGCAGCAAAATCTGAATCACTGTAACAATTTATATTTAAATTATTAATATTAGAGAGATCAAGCTTTAAATCTTCTGTACACTTTAAATACCCAAGTAATTTTAATAAATTGTTCCAATGAACGTAACCTGGATTTTCTTGAAATTGTGATAATATATTTACTACATAACTTATCTGGTCTTGAACGACCCGCTATATAAGATAAGCAACCAATGAGACTTCTGTAAGGTAATCTTTCCATTCTTTTAATCTTATCTTCGTTTTTGGGACAATCTAATTTAGTAAATACAGTTCCTTTAGCTATTGGTAATGAGGTAATAGGGACATTGAATCCCCCATACATGTTACAGATCTTCTTGATATAATCTTGTTGGTGTATGTATAGCTTACCATTACATTCTTCAAATTCCACACCTAACAATTTTCTTGTTTTACCCATTATTTTGATATCAAATTTGCTACATAACATTGAAATAACATTTTCAACTTGTGCATCAGATTTACCCAATATTACAATATCATCGACATAAAATAACAGAACAATATTGTTATCAAAAATATAAACACAATTGCACCATTTTATTTTTTTAAAATTCAAACTTTCTAATACTTTGTGGATTTCGAAAAACCACTCTCTACCACTTTAGTGTAGACCATAAATTGCTTTGTTTAACATACATACAAACTCTGGATTATTAGAATTAATAAAACCTTGTGGTTGATACATATAAATTTTTTCCTTTAAGTTTGCATATAAATACGCACATTTGACATCAAGTTGACAATTGATCCAACCTAATAAACCCACCAAAATAGTAAAAAACAATCTTATCACTGAAAAATTAACAACAGGACTAAACACTTCCTCATAAGTTTCACCCTTTTCTTGTTTATAGCCTTGGGCTACTAGACATGCCTTATACCTAATAATTTCATTTTGTTCATTCTTTTTTACAGTATACACCCATCTATTTCCTAATATTTTAATATTAGGTGGCTTTTCTACAAGCTGCCATACATTTCTATCTAACATAGTGTCGATCTCTTCTTCCATGGCATTTTGCCATTCATTTTTTGAGGATGATGTAATTGCTTCCTTATAATTTTTTGGAACAACTTCTACATGGCATGCTTCTAAATTAACATTTGCATTATTATGACTGTTATATATAATTAACATTTTCATTTACAGGACCAGTATAATCATTTTTACCACTAAAATTAAAATATTCACGTTTATAATCTATACCATGTGAAGAGCAATATTTTTGTGCATCATTATACGATCTTAATCTCGTATTGGTACCCTCAATGCCATAATATATATCTGTTTTAGAACCATCAGGTCTAGAAACAGCAGTTCTAATCCATTTAAAACTGTAAAATGGAAGAGATTCCATTTCATGTTTCGTAGGAACACTTTCTATTTGTTCTTCATCATCAGTTTCCGATTCTTCTGAAACTTGAGGAACATATTTTTCCAATTTATCACTTTTAATAGGGCCCAGTATAGCTTCCTTGCTACCTTCATTCTCATCGAATGTAACATTTATGGTTTCTTTAACAGCTTTCTGATCCGGCATCCATATGCGATACCGTTTCGTTTTCATTGCATATCCTATCATTTTTCCCTTTTCCGTTCTCATTTGCAATTTGTTCCTTAATTGTTTGGGAACACCTACATAAGCTGTGCAACCGAAACTTTTAAGATGATTGACTGACGGTTTCTTTCCCGAATATAGCTGGAAAGGGGTCTTGGTTTGTCCTTGGTGGCAAACGCGATTCCATACTTAAATAACACACAAAACGGCTTCTGCCCAAAACTCATTATCTAGTCCACTATCATTGAGCATAGCTTTTACAGCATTGAATGATGTGTAATTAAAACGTTCACTAACCCCATTTTGTTCGGGTGTATAGGTGTTTGTCCTTTCAGCATGTATTCTCTGTTCATCTAAAAATTTACTAAAACTATCATGTATAAATTCCATCCCATTGTCCGTTCTAATATTCATCACTTTCAAATTTAAAAGTCTTTCAGCTCGAATCTGATATCTAGTAAAGCATGTAAAAACATCCGATTTTTTCTTTAAGGGGTATACAGTCACTTTCCTAGAGTAATCATCAACAGTAGTTAGAAAATATCTACATCCACCTTTTGAAACACAAGGAAGAGGGCCACAAACATCCATATGGATAAGCTATAATGGTTTATCTGACTTAATTTCAGAAATTGACTTAAATGACCTAGGCCTGGTCTTTGCAATCTTACAAGATTCACAATCTAAATGTGTGTTCTTAAAACTAGGTAACCCTCTAACACAGTCTTGTTGACTTGTATTAACTATATATTTGCTATTTATATGGCAAAAGCGTCGATGCCATATTTCTAGGCCTTCTTGTGAGGTCGTTAATCCTATAGGTGTTTTAATTGTCTCATTTACATTATAAAAATTACGTTTACAATAAAACAAACCATTTAACCTAAATGCATAAAATAATTTATGTCCACGCCTGCTATGTAAAGTAATTTTTCCATTGTGACCCACAAATTTAGCACCTCCTTTGTCTAGACATGGACGTGATACTAAATTTCGCCTAAGCTTAGGGCTGTACAGAACATTATTCAAAGTAATATCTTGTCTTACCCCATCAGTTTCATAACTGAATTCTATCGTTCCCACTCCTTCAATGGGACTAGTTATTTCAACTATAGCCAGAGACATATTTGTGTTACTGACTACTTCATGTGAACTAAACAACTTACGGTTGTTACAAAAATGGGTAGATGCGGCAGTGTCAAAGACCCAAGATTCTTTATCATTTACATAATTTTGCTGATTAATAAAGGCTTCAGTTAAAAGTGATTTATCAAATGTCTTATCCACTAAAGTCTTATCTACTGACTTGAAATGACATTGGGAAGCTAGATGACCAAATTTCTGACATTTATAACATGGTCCTAATTTACACTTATATTTCATCAACTTAGGTGCTTTGGCAACATCTCGTTTTTTCTGTATAGGACTTTTTACCTTGTATGCATGATGCTCTTCTTTTCCTAAGTCAATAGTACATTGTTTCACTCTGCTTTCTTCTGCCAATAGCTCTTTAAGCACTTTGTCGAACTTAAATTGATCATCTTTCCATCAATATATAATTTGAACAATCCCTTGCATATTTAAAGGTAAATACCTTATCAGTTGAAAGCTCTGATATAAGTCCTCCAGCGGGTGTCCTGCTTCTTTCAATTCATTCATAATTTTTTTCAGACGAGTGGCGTAGAGACCAACATCTTCTCTTTGATCTATTCTACAGTTAAAAAATGAATCTAATAATTGTATAATTCGTGCTCGGGAGTCTGGCTTGAAGTGTTCATTTAGCTTTCTCCAAGCTTCAGCATCATCATCTGTGTCAGAAATCAATGTTCTATATTCCTTGTCTACATTTAAATAGATTGTTGAGTAAGCTCTATCTCTTCTCATATTATATGCCTTCTTTTCTTTAGAGCTTGCTGTTGCATTGGGCTCCACTTCTTTTCCATTTATAAATCCCCAACAGCTTCTATCCATTAGAATAACTTTCACATCATTGATCCATGTATGGTAATTGTCAGCATTCAGTTTATCAATGGAGGGCTCCATACCTTTTTAATTATAGTAAAATGAAATCCAATACATTTCACTTGTTTATTTTAAACTTCTTACACTTCAGATCCTCTCTGCAATAGACACTCCTCTTCTAAAGGCTTGGAAACATATTTGTACTGCAGGCCCATAACCCTGTTAGGCATACAACCATGTGAGGCTTCTAATAAACATTGCAGAATGCATCAGTGTTTATTTTATAAAACACATATTTTTATTAGAATAAAAGTCATCAAAAGAGGAGAGTAAGTACATGAAAATTATTAACTGACATTGGCATTCATTGAAAACAGAAGATCTGAAAGAACTGACATTGATACAAAGACACTCATTCAGAACATCTTTAAGAACAGTAAGTAAAAAAACTTAGCAATACAACAATGGTGTATCATCTCATTGTTGAACATGAGGAAGTAACTACATTATTGGACATGAGAAAGCAAATACATTATTGAACATGAGAGTGAAGATATAGTTAACATCGATGATGGGTTAATTTTGGAGATCGCGCACTGTATAGGTTGTTATCTTTTGATTTCGTTTAACTGTATCGATAAGGAGAATTTCCTCTGTCCACGAAGGCATGTATCCCCTTTGAAAAGCTTCTTTGTTTACAGAAAGACGAACGTGATCACCCTGCTTAAATCGTGATGGCGTTTCACGAGTTCTTTTTACTTCGATTGTACTTGCTCCTCCCACTCTTCCTCACGTTATCGCCGTAAAGATTCTGAAAGACAAGTTGTTTCCATTCGTTCTTCCATCGGCTTCATTTTAATAGATCTGTGATAGCTGTGATTGTATGCATTAACTAAATCGGGCAGAAAATGTAAATAAGTTTTTGTATTATTTGCATGCAAGTAACGATGTAAACGGCCTCGCAAAGTATGATAAAATCGCTCGCTTATGCACGCCTTCGTTTCTTCGTTTTTAACAGAATAGTGCTCGACATTGTACTTTCTAAAAACCTTTTCTACGTCGATATTATAAAATCCCATTCTGTTGTCTGTCCATATTTTTTTTGGCTTTTCAAAAGATAAAACAACGTCAAAAGCAGCAGCAACTGACCTTACCATCTTGTTTTATAAAGGAAAAATTACAGCACATTTTGACAGCACATCCACTATAGTTAACAAAAAACGTACATTGTTATTGTACGATGATAGATTAGACACATCTAATAAATCAGCTGATCATATTTCGTCGACGCTGTTTACAATCACGCGATTTCGTGGAAATTTTCTCTTTGCGTATTTATACAAGTGTCCTTCGTAGATAGCCATTTTTTAATTTCATTTGATGTGAAACTCTTGTGTGAAGTGACTCATGCTCTGTATAAACGACTAGCACCTCCGTAACTGCCGGTGATGAAGGGGAAAAATAAATTTGTTCTAAAATATTATTTCATTTTGAAGACATCCCATTTGAGTTGATAAGGCAGATTGGATTTTCTTCGTACATTTCTTTTCTCGATTTCGTCAGGATCGATTAACTCTTTAATTTCTGTCTATCTCGGTTCACCCTTGTAAAATGTCTTTTTTGGGGTAATGGCTAACTACGCCAATGAGCAGTTGATCTGTTTTCGAACCTGGCACTGGTCGACCATCATAAATCAAACATCGATCTTTATCCCATGTCAGTCGAGTGGAATTTAAGATTTTTTTTAACTGGTGACTTATATTTTAGAGGGATACGGTTTAATATTGCTTTGACTTCCGTTTGCTGAGAAAGAGAAGATGCGACTCTGCATCGGAAATAGGAAAATGGGAATGATGTGGAATGAGATTTGTGAATGATGGCGATTGTTGCAACACTATCTCGAACCATGAAGCAGGCACTGAAAGATTGGACCACGCTCGAAAGAAGTCACCTTGGATGAAAGGAACAAAGACGGAAGGACTTCTTATTTTATGTCACTGTCAGCTGACGAAGCTGTCGCATCTTCAGCTGACGGTGGTGCGCAAGGCGGTGGTGGCGACAGATGGATCAACATCATCATCTTCCAATGGATGCTTCTCTTCATGAAAAAATTCTTTTTTAAATTTTTTATAATAATTTAAATACCTTTGCAAGGTGAGATTATAGAGTTTAGCTTTGGTACTATCGTCCAGATCATTCCTCTCTAAAATAATTTTCATTTCATTGTCTAATGCAGACAACGGTTTTTAGAGCGGGTGATGAAGCGTTTGAGGTACAATGACCATTTTTTTGTACATTATTTTCGCATGAACAGTCAGCCCAATATGCCTATTAACGGAGGAAGGAGAGCTGTGAAAAATCCACCGCCTTTTTGGTTAATGAGTTTCGTTTTTTTTTTGTTTTTTTTTTTGTCAATACTCTTTCGAAGCCATACACTTCACGACGTGTCGATACTGCTTCAGTTTCTGCATTTGTGCGCTCGTTAACGATATTCGTCCTTTTAATATATTGAGAAAACATTCGGAAAGGACATTTAAAATAGCAGGACATAAGATGAGCGATTTTTTAATGTGGTTTTTTATACTTTTACTGGCTAACAGTTGTAAAATTGGAAAATAAGCTTTTATTTTTTTTGACATGTTTTTCTTTCCCTTTTCATTCTCTTTTCAAATAAACGTGCGAATGTGTGTCAAAAATGTTGCTTCTGAACATTAAACGTTCATCTGCGTTAGGTCTTAGATCCACAAGCAAATGAGAGAAAGGTTTATGAGTGCAATCTTTTTATACGAGGGGAGATCAAAAAATAATTTGCACTCACTCGCCGCAGGAGCGCGCTGTGTGTCGCAGTCTTGGGCAAAGTGGAGAAAGGGACATTAACTGTGCAGACGTCGGATAGGATGGTTGCTGTGGTTTCCCGTCGTGTTTTGTGTGACTAGCGGGCTAAAAGCAATGGCGCGTCAACTGGATGTCCACTCCAAACTTGAGGTGCGAGCAGCAATCCGATTTCTATGGGCCAAACGGGTGAATTGCACGGACATTCATCGTGAAATCACTGCACGATCACGCAATACCTCACAAGGCCCGCCAAACGTGCAAACTGCTACAGCGATTCAAGTGGTAGGTTTGGCAACATCCTCTATACAGTCCCGACTTAGCGCCATGCGACTTTCATGTTTTCGGTAAGCTTAAAACGGAACTCGGTGAACAACGCTTTCGAAACGATGAGGAGGTGAAAGCGGCTGTCACCGTGTAGTTACAAAACGCTGGAGGAGATTTCTATGCATCCGGAATCGAAAAGTTGGTTGATCGTTCGGATAAATGTTTAGGATCTCTTTGGGACTATGTGGAAAAGTGAACCTACATTGTATGCTGCTATAGCCGTGTTGCTTTTGTATAGGTGATGTAATAAATGGCCATACTGTGGAAGTGAAACTTACTTTTTGATCTCCCCTCGTATATTTAATAAGAATTGTGCATCCAGCCCTATTTGATTACCCAATATTTTCAGATGATTGATCTCGCAACACGCACTGATTATAACAAAGATTTGACAGTTCAAACTGACTGTGCGCAATTTTTTTTCAAATAGATTATGGCACAATAATACTTGCATTAAATTTTTATGATGTCCATCTTTGATCACAATATTCATTAAATCTTTAGAATTTATATTGTAAACTACGTCATCCAGAATTACCAATGTCAAAGGTTGGAGAGTGATAGGAATTGGAGAATCACCTCGAAGACGATCATAAGCTGGCTGATCTTCAGAGTAAATTAAGACGCACTGCTTCGCGCAGGATTACACAGTTCCAATAATCGCATTATGAAACTCTCAGTAAACAAGGTCTTGCCGGAGTTTGTAGCTCCTCAGATTAAAAGATTCGATGGAAATGTAAATCCTGCGCCCATGATCGTTGTACTAGCATAAACCGAGTGAAACTACGCACACAAAATTTTAGTTTATAACGAGTGCGAGTCAATTATAAAAATAAAAAATAAAAGTTAAAAAAAACATGAAATACTGAAATAAAATAAATTTATATTATTCCAAAGAAAAAAAATAAATAAATAGAACTTTTGTTAGTTTTTTAAATGTTTATATTATCACTTACAGAATATACATGATTATATATTATTTCCCACAAAACTATTATGACAAAATAATAATAAAGGTAAAAATTTCATTATTTAAAATTATCCTCTTAATTCAAGTTTTTAAGACTTGAGGAAATTAGACACATTATTAAAAAAAAACAAACATTTATGAGCAAATTTGTGTAACTTTTAATTGTTATTCAGTTCTTCTATTTTGTCATTAACGAATTGAATAGAGTCCAAAATGATGCGAAATTGTGAATCATACAATAAAATGCTCTTTGTTCCATCAGATTTTTCCATCTTTATCATCATGGTCCCATTTTTGTTGACAGAAAACACGATGAGTTTGTTACTCTCATACAAATAACAAGGACTCGTCTCCGTCTCAAATTGTTGTAAAATGGATTCTAGTCGAACTGAAAATGCTTTCCATTCGTTCAGCGAGAGAGCTATGCCGATCTGTGTTGGTACATATTTACATGATGAGAGCTCATACTATTGAACATGAATTAAAGCAATTGACAACCAAAAATATATCTTCTCCCATCGGAACAGAATTTTCTGGCATTAATGGCAGAGGCTCTCGTGAAAAATATGCTTGCGAAGTCATTATTTTTTCTTCATGTGAATAAAACTAAAGGAAGAGAAAAAGGAAGAGAAAAAAATCTGCAATCTTCCTTTTTTTTTCTTTCTCTCATAAAACTCTCGAAAACTATTTTTTTTTAATTATATAAAATGTTAAATAATAAAATAAAAATATAAAACTTATCAGAAAACCGTGAAAGTGTATGAAGATTTGTATTCTTCGTACAAACATGCTGTCTGAAAAAACGTTATTTCTTACCAGTATATATGCTTAAAAATTAAAAAAAAAAATTATTTAAGTTACCCAGTGGCATAACTGCATTAACAAAAAAGCCCCTGAGAGCTTGATTATTCTTTTAAATTTTTTATACCCCTTCCTCCATTACCTCATTCTCTGTTATCATGATGATGATAAATGTCATTATTATTATTATTATTATTATTATTATTATTATTATTATTATTATTAATATTTAGTAAGCATTCCCAAAGGAATAAATAGGATTCAGGAAAAGATCCGATGAAATACGTCGTTGTCATGTTAAAACACACATGAACAGACGATTGATGGCTGATTAACATTTCTTGATTATACTGGTAGAGTTCCTTAATTCTTTTCCAGAAGTGAACACACGCAACTTGGCACCTTGGAGCTTCGCATAATATGGGTATATTACGGACCTCTGTTGGTAAAGTATTCCATAACGGTATCGCATTGTATGGAAAGTGTGTCTGGCGAGAAAGGTTGTTATCCTGTGAGGGATTTCTATTTTATTTTTCCTTGTTGTTCGATACCGTCTGATTTTTGTAGCCACTTCGAAATAAACTACGCCGTGTGAAAAGGATTCCAAAGCGCCCCTGAAAGTTCAACCAGGAGACCCATAGTTCGTAGTGCATCAAGTGTCGGTATCTTTGTTTAAAACATAACTGGATAATTGAGTCATACTTAGATGCTCTAAAGTAAATGCTCTCAGGGTGCTTCTCTTTTGTGCGTTCTTATTTCACTCATGGCGAGTCAGTAGATAAAAGCAGAAATAATAGCTAATAAGAGTTTTAACAAAAGGATGAATATTTCCAAGAAAAATTAATACGTGAGTATTATAAAAGAATTCCATCTTATAAAAACGATAATTAGTATTAGTGAAAAGTCTTCTTCTCCCCCCCCACTCTCTCTCTCTCTCTCTCTCTCTCTCTCTCTTTTTTAGCTCATCAAGTAATTTGAGAAGATGCATTCCTGTAATTAAGTTTTATTTTATTTATTTATTTGCTACCATCAATTGTTTTCTTTTGTGTTTTAAGTTTTATTTCTAAAAAAACGAATTATCATGATAAAAAGTTTTTTTTTTTTTTTTTAAATAATTTCTGAGTTATTGCTGCGTATCATCAGAGAACAAAGTATTTTTTTCTTAAGGACACTACAATTATAAATTTTATAATAGCATTGTTATAAAACATTATTTGTATAAAGAATGGATGAAAAAAATTAGTCCATAATCTTATTTCAAATAAATTTTATTCTTTTTTTTTTGGATGTGTGTATTAAAAAATAAAATTAATCTTTGGGGGGTTGTTTTATATTTTTTTTTTTTTCATTTCGCCTCAGTTGTTTTTCTTTTCACTCTTACATAAAATAAGTTTTCAATATAATTTTGAGTCAAAAACACATGCTGAGAGTTGTCAGTTTTTTCTTCAAATGAAAATGACTGCTTTTCTAGTAACCTCATATATTTAATCTTGCATTAGTGAACACCTTTTTTTGTTTTCTTTTCTGCTTATAACTAAATTATATCACACACATTTATTTTTCACATAATTGTCTGAAACCTTCTTTCCAAGTATCGTACATGGAATAAAATAAATTAAAGTCGTCTACTGAGCGAAAACGTTTATCTAAATGCATATCACCATTTATAAATCGTAAAGCAAAATAATTTATGAATTGTGATGACCCTGAACACTTAAATCTAAAGTTCTACCACTGGAATGTGAGATGATCAAGGGTTCGGGACCAGTAATGGAGGGGTACAAGGACTTCGATTCACGTTTATAACTAACTTCATGTTTATTCTCAGTAAGCCAAAACAAAACGTGTACAGAATGCAAAACATTTGCGCTCTATCCTAATACTCGAAAGGGCCCCAGCGAGATAATCAAACATTAACAAAACAGGCAGCGAAGCTTAAGGTTAAATATTAATTCAACGTATTTATATACACTCCGATTCACGGCTTGCTATATGAGGCAGGGCATACTAACAAAGGGTTACAGCATTGCTTTTGGGGGGAGGGGAATCTTCCCACGCAGTAGCACCTAGTTTCATTAGTTGTGCTTGCTCCCCTGAATGAAATATTCCAACGAATCCACTACGCAAGAAAGCACTGTGATGGAACGACGATGCTGATGTGTCACGATGCATTTTGTGACGCAACAACACCTTCGCTACGCACTTTTGATAATTGTCTCAGCTACCTAATTATACTTTAATACTCAAGACACTACTAGTGACGTAATACTTCCTTAAGAGATCCTCCCCTTTTATCACAATCGCAATACTCGGCCGTATCATATCAACTAACCTTCGCTACAATGAGAATAATTTACTGAATAAATCATTAGATGGTCTGTGAGGGGTTTTAATGGTTCGCCTAC
>JAHWFO010002267.1:604517-622986 GCA_023313115.1 Rhysida immarginata
TGTGAGGGGTTTTAATGGTTCGCCTACCTCAGCTGTTCGAAATAATGATGAAAAAATATAATGATGAGTAAATAATAATAATTTACTTATCTTCCTTATACCCAAAGCCATCAATCATTTACTTTGACTTTACAGAAGTTTATTCCCCTTTCTGCCAATGATCGTATAGTGTTACCTTCCTTACCCTTGATTCCACGCTTACTTACTTCCCTTGATATACTTCCGCCTAATTTACTCCCTTCCCCCTCTAGGTAAATTTCAGATAGCACAAAATAGCAATTTATAATAAAATAAAATCAGTCGACTTTATTGAGAATATTAATAACAAAAAGAAAAAATTAATTTTGTATATATATCAAACTAATAAAGTGCGCAATAAAACAACAAAATCAAATATAATTACGTTTAAATAAGATGTAAGGTAAATGGCGATATATGTCCGTGACTATCTTTAATCTGGGTTCAACAAAGAAACTAAAAGAGTCTCCTACTATTCCAACAATATGATCAATCTTTCTATTAGCAATATCTCTCCATTTGAATATTTTACTAGTGGGCCCACTTAATCTTATCAAACACTTATCTGTTTTCTAACTATAGGTTCTCCAGATGGTACACTTGCACTGTTCACATGTTAGATCAGCGTTCGCTCTAGGGCCAAAAATCTACGAGTCAATTTGACTCGCCAGCTTAAAAACTGAGAGTCAAATTTCAAAAAATGCGAGATAAATTTCAAAAGATGCGAGTCAAATACATTTTTTTTAATTTCCCTAGTTTTTACATGTCAGAGATAGTTGTTAATATAGAGTGAAATAACAAAAAATAAATACTAACAAGAAAACACAATTCCATATAAATAGTTTATTATCTCGTATCATTCATTCACCAGTGAATGAAATAACATTTGATGTTTCTATAACTACAAGATAAATCTGTGACACAGTTTGAATCCAGTTGGCTTAAGTCTTTCGTCTAGCTTTCATCGTTTCAAAAACTTCAATTGCTGCAGAATAAGGAAAGTCTTGAAATGTTGGCCCATTGATGCTAATAGTCATCAATGTGTCAACATTTACTTCTTTTAAACGGTTTCGTTGGGAATTTTTTATCCGATTTTGAGTACTGAAAGCTCGCTCACACTACGCACTATTAACAGGCAAAACTGCAGCACAACATGCCAGAACGGAGAAATCTGGAAATAGTATATTCATTTCAGAATTATGTTCAATTAATTTTTCACAAAGTTCTTTAAAACTGAGATGCCTCATATTACTCAGTGTGTTTGAACATCAGAAAATCTTGTTTTGCTCTTTTTGCATCCACAACACTCTCATGCTTTAGAAGTAATGTTTCAAACTGACTATTTCCATATATAGCAAGATCTGCCACATTTAATGGATATTTTTTAGGATTTAGTAGACAATCAAAGCATGCCAGGATGTCTAGATCATTATTAGGAAATCTTGCCTCCAAGTTCTGTATAAGATTATCTAAAAATTGTTTTTTTACAGACTCTGCCTGTTCACAAAACATACCACATGGTTGTTTTAATTCACAGTTCTTGTACGTATGAACACTTTTGCCATCTTCACGAGTACATTCCTGAAGCTCGCATAAATATTCCTGAATGTTTGTTCCTGGACTTGTTTTCATCGATGCCATACTGTTTTTTGTTCCATTAACAATGGGTAAAATCAGTGACAACTCTAAATCTTCTCTCTGAAAGGTTTTGCATAATTTGTCTAAAAGTGGAAGCACATCCAATAAAAGCTTTGTAAAGTATACGAACTTGTATGTTTTCAACTCTTTATATAAAGCAGTTGCAACAGGATTTTGTGAAGACTTTTCCTGTTCTATTTCCGTCACTAATGCTTCCCAACATCCATCAACAGCTTTAACTGCAGGCAAAAGAGAAAGCCACCTTATAGGTTTTGCTTCTTTGAGAGATATAGCATCACACTTAAGAATATCTTCAATTTCTCTCAAGCGATTATATCTAACTGCAGAATTTGAATAATATTTGTAAATGTTGTCAATTGTTCTTTGATAATCCTTTAAAGCTTTAATACTTGAACATGCCTGTGAAGATGCTAGTGACACTCGATGGGCAATACAGTGTACTTGTATTAGTATAGGAGAAAGAGTGCGCAATTTAGCTCCAACACCATTGTGCCTACCTATCATTACAGCAGCTCCATCAGATGCCAATTCAGATATTTTATCCAAAGGTACTTCCTGATCCTTCAAAACTTCACATAGTTTGTTATGTATTGATAGGGCTGTACCATTGCTCACCTCGAAATTACCCAAGAAAAAGACACTAGTTTTTCCATTTGATTGGCTAACAGTTGATACAAAAATAGAAAGCTTCTTTTGTATAGTAATATCTGTCGTTTCATCTATTATCAGTCCAGTGAAAGGCGAATCTTTAAGTTTTTCTTTATCCTCCTTCTTTATAATGGAGCAAAAGGCCATCTGAAAACAAAATATCATTGGTAAGTTAATTATATTGTTTAGTCTAGGATGCAGTATAAGAAAGCATGTTCATTTTCCACGATTGAATGTTAAGTGTCACTAACTATAATAAGTAAGCACTCTTTTGCTAATTTGATCCTGAAAATATTACAAATAAAGTACTTTTAAAAAAAGGTGATTTAAAATACTTTATTTATTAGTGAACATTTGAATTGGTTTTTAATATCCACCTAAATTTTTGCGGAATCAAAAGAGCCAAGATACAATAACAATTATGGAGTGAGGTCCATATTTTTAGGCCAGTCGGTCATTCACATTCAGTCGTGGAAATATTTCATGCATTTTTCCACGTCGTGATGCTTGTATTCTGCATAGGATGAATTCTTTATATATTTATTTCCATTAAACTTCTGCAATTCTATCAGTGAATGAAATTTGTTGTTTGCAACTTCTTCTTTGGCTAACCACTAAGCTGAAGCCATAACGGCAACTTTTCCGTGATCTGTTTTGTTTTCATCTGCTCGTGCAGCTTGTTTTCTCATCGTAGAATTACAACGCTAAATTTATGAACCGCAGATTGCCCATGGCGAAGAAGCGAATCTCGTTGAAAATTGCTGCATCCACGTATAAAAGCTTCTGAAATTCTGCTTCTGTTTGCAGCAGCACAGTCACGGCATGTCATTGAAATGTCGTCAAAATTTAGCCATAAAAATTCTGTTTTCCAGGAATCATTAAAATACCTTTGGGTTTTTGGCTTTTTCCTCATATTTTCTTTGTCGTTTTTACGTTTGCTCATACTCGAAACTAAAATAACTTCTTGTTCTATGACTAAAGTATTTGTGTGCAGCTTACAGCACGTGTTTTAAAGCATTCCAATACAATAAAACCACGTGGACAAACTGAAATTGTTTATGCCAAATCGTAGCTTACGAGAAATCTCGTAGATTTTCTCGAAAGCTATGAACACGGTCTGATGACGTCACGTGATCTAATACTCTCGTCTCTTCAGCGATATTCAAACGTGAATGGGATCGATGAATAGTTTCGGTTTTCCTTACCTTTTGATTCACTCTCTCCTTAATTTTACCTTTTTAAATTTGAAAAAAAAAGAAGCACCAGCATAAGGAGCTATGAAGAAGTTTGCTGACGAGTCATTTTTGACTCGCAGATCAAAATTTTGCGAGTCAAATTTTCTGTAGAATGCCCGTTTGACGCATAAATTGCGAGTAAGCGCGATCACTGTTAGATGATCCATCACTGGTCGCCAATGGGTGTCGCCTACTTCAGCTGCTGCCAAGCACTCGCCGTCGGGTCGTTCCTCTGCTCCTCCAAGACTCTGACTTTTCTCCTCTTTCCGATCGTTGCCGCTTTTGTTCCGCAATCGATGCACTGTTGGTGGTCTCGTTTTGAGGCTTTGTGCCTTTTCTTAACTCTCATCGGGCTGGTTGATCAATTTCCCGCTGTCACTATACACTTCGAGCTCTAGTCAATGCACCGCTTCCATGTCAACATACCTTGAGAACTCTGTTTTC
Source organism: Rhysida immarginata (assembly GCA_023313115.1). Classification (NCBI taxonomy): domain Eukaryota; kingdom Metazoa; phylum Arthropoda; class Chilopoda; order Scolopendromorpha; family Scolopendridae; genus Rhysida; species Rhysida immarginata. Next base: position 608,522 of record JAHWFO010002267.1, read on the forward strand.
ATAACTCAAAACAACTTTAAACTTATTTAATTAGGGAAAAAATCTTTTATTTTACTGACTTCAGAACTTCAATATTGATAACAATAAAACAGATACATAACTGCATTAGCGATCATATATTCCAGCGTGAGCTTAACAGCGGGCGTTCGAAAAAAGTCGTAAACTTCCATCTCGAGGCGCACGTCTTTATTACTTGGAAGCTGACACTGGAATTCACATCAAAATATTTAAAGCACACAAAAACTACATGCGCAACAACAACAACAAAGCCACCATTCGCTCACACATTTTCTCCGAGTTTCTCACAACAATACTCTGCCGGAGGCTGCGATGGTCTTCCCTGAATCGGCATAACAATCGCAGCCGCCAACAGAGTATACACACGCAACAATACCTCTCACACAACATTGCAAATAAAACCAATACCAAATAACTGTTTTCACAATGAATGAATTATTTATGACTAGAAACAATGACGATATCTACCATATAATTAAATAAATCATAAATCATTAATAAAATAAATTACGAATTAAGTAAAAATTCATAAATCAGCAGAAAAATCAAAACAAAACTTACAGCTTTAATCTCAACCCACCCCTCCGCCAGGCCCACATGACTTCCAGCTAACCTGGAACGTCACAGTATAAGCAGTTAGGAGACCATTGTAAATGTTCTCCTATGGGATCGTCTCCGTTACACCACATGTGTAATCCTTTATGACAATATTGACAAACTGTAATATCACTATAACCAGTGTAAACAAATCCACATCGAGATAAATGACCGATATTGATGAAATCGTGCAGCCAATTGAGGTACGTGCTTAATCTTTGCATATATTCCTCGATAAACCTTAAATGTCTTGGCAACCAAAACGAGACCGTTGTTGCATTGATCATCTCGTAACATAAGACGAATTTGATCAATAAAGATTAATACACCATGCTTTATAATCTTTTTATTTTATCTCCATAAAAAAATACTAAGTCAGAATAAAGATTTTTTTTTCAATATAATGACACTTTTACAGCTGGTTATTAATTAATTGTTCTGATGATAATAATTTATTTAAATTATGAAAAAATTCACTGGGGGGGGGGGGGGGGAATAAGTAAAAATAATGAAATATAAAAATAACGGTTGGAGCAGCATCCAGTGACAGAAAACTTAACCAAAAACGACATCTAATAGTTGCATCATAAAAAATAGAGTTGCTAATTACATATTCAAGCTTAATTACAAGTAATTAATACAATCATCATTAATTGACCTCATTAAATCTGATATACAACTGCACGCCAGAAAAATGGAATAAGTGGATTCAGTTATCAATGATTTGTATTCATTCCTCTGTAGCAATAACTATTTAAATATAATGCAAAATCTTTAAAATATCCATAATCTACAGTCTTTTAGCTTAAAAAAAGTCACACAAACATAAAAATTAATTTTCAGTTGTTATTGAATAAATTATTTTATTATATTTGATTATTTTAATTATTACATTATTCGAAATTATTTCTTGTTGACAAAATAATGGAATATTGTTATTGTTACAATATTGGGAACAAAAAAACAATTAAATAAGGTATACTGGCTAGATTTTAATTAATATTTTGTTGCATTTCCCTGAGCATCAATAACTGCTTGAATATGACATGGCTTTGAGCTAACCAATTTCTTATAATGTTCCGGAGTAATTCTTTTCCATACTTGTAACAATTTCTCCTTTAGTTCAACAACTGTTCTTGGTTTCTGCTCAGATAAAGTCTTTTTAGCTTCACCCCACAGCTGTTCTATGGGGTAAAGATCGGGGGAATTCAGCAGCCAATTCAACACAGTAATATTGTTGGACTTTAACCATGCTTTCACTGTTTTCGCTACATGACAAGGATCATTATCATGCTGATAGATGAAATGTCGATCCCCAAACAGTTCTTCAACGGATGGCATTAAAAAATACTTTAAAATCTCTTGATAAATTGCTGTGTTTATGATGGTGTTAATAAATGCCAGTGATCCTATGCCATATGAACTCATACAACCCCAGATGAGAACGGATGCTGGAAACTTAACTGAGGATTTCATCGTGTTTGGAAGATATGCCTCTTGTTTTTTACGCCAAACACGGGTTCTCTAATTACCGTAGGTTACACAAAATTTAGATTGTCACTAAAAATCACTTGAGACCAGTCGTCTTCTATCCCTTAGGCATGTTTTTTGCACCATTTCAAGCACACTTGCTTTTGGTTTTTAGAAAGCAACGGTTTAATTTTTGGCACACAACATTCATAGGCCATTTCATGCAATCTTCTCAATGTTGTTCGGAGAGATACATTTACTCCTTTTTCTTTCCACATGGTGTGAAATGTTTCGAGGTTTTGAAACGATTATCTTGGACGATCCTTTTTAGCTGTCTATCTTCACGCTCGCTCGTTACTCGTTTTCGACCACATTTGTAACGATTATTCCAAAGCCCAGATCCATTAATAAACTTTTAAGCATTTTGGATACTTTAGACTGGTGGCATTATATAATTTTTGCTACATCAGCTTCCGTTTTTCCTTCGTTTATTATAGAAATTATCACTTTTTTTTATCAATCTACAAATCGGTTTTTGCAGCCATTTTTCTCTTAAACAGTGTTACAACTGTTGGAGAATAAATGGTTTGATTATGCAAATTATTTTAGCATTGTTCACGTAATATTTGAAGGGTGAATGGGCTTTGTAACAGACTATTCCATTATATTGTCACAGGAAATTATGTATGCCATTTTTTTTTGTCAAAACGAAATAATTTTTTTCCAAAAATCTTGAAATAGCTTGCAGAAAATCATATATAAATATAAAAGTAAAAACATTATAGATTATACATCCTTCAAAGATTTTACATTATATTTAAACAGTTTAGTGCAATAGAGGAATGTTGATAATTAAGTCTACTATTCCATTAATTTGGTGCGCAGTAATTTAATCATATTTTTCATAAATAGATTTGCTAAGTAAATATTCAAGCCTAATTACAGATAAATCATATTTTTTTCATTAATAATTATCAATATCTCATTGTTAATCACGATATTGATCAATATCTCGATAAATATACATGAAATCTCATTAATATTCACGATACCTCATTAATATACATGGCCATTGGTTTTATTGATTGATTTTATCAACATCTGATGTATTGACAGCTCAAAGTCCTATAGATTTTGAAGATGATTAGCTCTGACAGGCCTTAAATTAACTACTACCGACTATTCAGGTCTCCGATTGCTAACGTGAATTTGTACGTACGCGATTCCGTATTTTCCTAACTTGCATGCTTTAATTTTCTTTTTATTTAAATTTTCTTTATTTCTTTTTATTGAAAATATAAATTTGCGTTATCTTTTTAATATTGTAACAATTCCCTTATGTGAACTTTCTCAGTTTTAAAATTATGGGCACAAACTACTACCGTGCCCCATTTATTCAATGGCTGTCCTAATTGGCTTAAACTGCTAAGCACCTACCTGTGTTGGCAGCATCTTGCAGATCTAAACAATTATCGGCTTCAATAGATACGCTGTTCAATGCTTACCTCCCCAACTCCCGTTTAGAATAAACATTGATCGTCTTTAATCTAAAATTGTCCCAATTACCCTGTAATTACCCTGAAACTGCATACACTGATTCCCTCCCCGTGATCATATAGTATAAGATTATTAGATTCTACCCTTTTTCTTTACCCAGTAAGAATATCTCTGCTTATAACTGACAAATTATTTCGACCACAATGAGCATAAAAGCTTTACTTTATATCAAAGATATTTATTAACAAACCAACAAAGGTACAAAAGCTTACTAATTAATGCCAAATATTGGCTAAATAAAACTTAATATTACTAATGGTTCTGAATTAGCTAATGCCAATAAATCTTAAATCGTAATGGAAATAAATCAATAGCAATTGGCAATTTACTAATTAAATTAAAGAATTCGTTATTTCTATTCCAAAAGTTTCACTAATCATAGAGTTCTCTGAATATAATTAAAGTTCCTTGCATAGTAACAATTTGTCCCTATTCAAATAATTATGTTCGATACTGAAATTTCAGCACTGTTCTTTCTATAATGTTATTACACTCGCGTGGCCCAATTAAGTTTAACACTGTACCTTGACTTGTCTTGATTCTCACTATATTGCTACCGCCTTGCGTAGTCTTCTTGCCGTCATCTCCTCAGCTGTTGCTTCGCTGATATCTCGTCGTCGTCGTCCCGGCTTCGGCTCCTCAGCTGTTGCTTCGCTGATTGTTCGTAGTCGTTGTACCGGTACCGCTGAAACTGTCCCATTTGTGGGCCACTATTACCGGCTCAGGACTCGAGAACCACCTTGCTTAAACCTACAAGAAATGCCTTCTCGCCCCGTCCTGTCCCACCGAGTAATAGCACTTACGCTACGTGCAGTCTCAGTTTACTGGCGTTCGCCCTGCTGTTTTCTGACGATTCGTTCGTTTGTGCCTCGCATCGACCGACGCTCTCGGTTCGGTCCCGTAGTGGTGGCTGCTATGACACCCCGACTACGGATCATGGCACTGGTTACTGTGGTGCCATCGTCTCGCTTCGGCTGAAATGATCCCGGCTTCAATCGTCGTCGTTCCCTTTCACAGTAGAGTACTTTTAGCACCTTGCTCGACAACTTCTCTTGGTCAACTCTCTCTTACGTCTCCTTTTTACCCTCTCTAATTTTCTATATCAAAATTGTCTTTTTACTATGCAAAGGATCTCTAACCTTGAACTCTATTTCCCCGAATTTATTCTACCCCTTTTGTTCTCTTCTCCCTTCCCTTCTTATCGTGATTCTCTCCCCCCATCTTTTTCGTTTTATTTCCTGGTGGTTCTTAATCCCCTCTCTCAGGTTAAAATTCACGTAAATTGCCAATTTGAATAAACACAATTATTTTAGAACTGTTTTAAATAAAGAAAAATAACTACTCTAATTGCTACATCTCACTTATCGAATCTACTTTATTACTAATTAGCTCTCTCATTGTGTTCACTCATACCTTGTCAACTCAAGTTTTAATGCCGTTATTTAATCATCAATGATTTCCCTTTTATTTCTACTTCCCCACGTGTATTTCCAAAATAACTTGTGTATATTTCGTAGGTCACAATATAATAACCAAAAACTTCGTAGGCCAAAATAACTTGTGTATTTACATCCGCAGAGACATATTTATGTCACAATATAATAGCGAAAAACTTTATTCGTTTTCAAGTTCGACTCTCGTTAAATACGGTATTTTAACAGCATTTAACCGCACAAGACCAACGTTTTCCATGTTTCCATACTGTAAGTAAATCATTTTTCTTCGTTTTTGTTACATTATACAGGGTGACTAACGATTGGGAAAAAGGAATTTTACGAAATCCAGGGTTTGTACGGGTCATGGAAACCCTGGAAAGTCCTGGAAAATAAAAAATAAAAAAAATTTCCAGGCCTGGAAAGTTTTGGAATATCAATGGTTTCTGACTTAAGTTTTGGAAAAGTTTGGAAAAAGTGTTTTTTGAACAGATTTAATGTTTTCTTAATAATTATTTATAAATGATATGAATATATTATTCTTAAAAATATAAAAGATGTATTGAATTGACTTGAAAAGTTTTGGAAAAGTCATGAAATTTAATCTTTGATCAAGTGTATGAACCTTGGAAATCGTTTTGCTAGACATCCTGATTATAATTTTATCATAACTCCTATAATCACTGATATTAAAAAGTTTTGATGTTATTTTAATTTCTGTTACAGCTATATTCCATTGAATTTCAACCATGCCAAAAGAGAAGAGATCTGAAAAAAAAAAAATTCGTCAGCTTACAATAAATATGGCTAGACGAATCAGAGCAGTGCTCTAATCAAAACATTCGTCGGTAAACAAAAACCTGTAATGTTCTCACGCAAATACTGCTTATACCAAATCAGCTGTACCACACACACCGAGCACCTTCTGAACAGTTTCACACAATCGTCAGTGAAACCAACACTCCCGAATAAGAATTCCAACAACGTTCACAATGCATCACTTGCGCAAAGAGCTGCCTTTGATGAGGAGAGAAGCAGGGGGGAGGCACGGTAACCCCACGCAGTGGGTGTTGGCTTGATTGCGCTGCACGGAACGGGAACGCATTTCTGCACCTATTGCTCCTCTGCTCCGCGTTTAAATATTACACGCTCGACAGGCGTTTTGCTTGCCAAGGGTTCTCCGTTGCGTTGTTCTACGGTACCATGTGCTTTCCAATTAACCTTTTTGGGTCGGCCGAGTGCTTTATGGCACTTTTATAATATAGTCAGAAATAAAATTTTTTATCTTTTTATTCATTCAGTCTAAGAAAACGAAAATTACTTTATTCTATACAGGAAACCTTTCTCTATAATAATACAGTATCATTAGCTTAGAAAATGAGATATTGTATTTATTATAAATAATTTAAAATGAACAGGCATGGATGTTACAAACTAAACGTCGATCTTATATACCCATTCCTTTTAAAATATATTTATTCTCTACTTAATAAAAACCTGCTTTTTATGAAATTTCGTAGCTTCCTTAATTGTTCCATACACGTTTTTCTGCATAAATATATATAAAATTTTTTTTATCTTACCTTTACTTCATCCTTGTAATTTGAGTGCCTTCTTTGTTTTCGATTTCACGAAGTTGAAATTTGGCGCCAAATTGCGAGATTGTTATTGCAGTTGGGTATAGGAACTTTTTTTTATTTTAATCCTCAGAGTCTCTTCTTTATTTTAAGTATAATGATAATTCATAACATGAATTTAGAAAATAGAAATAAAGTAAAATGTTGACGGATTCACAACAATAAGGTGTGACTGCCGCCATGATGACGTCATTTCAGAATGCATTCCTAAATCCCCCCCACCCCCCACCCCAGGGCCGCTTCAATGCTTAGTGGTGCTACGCGATTTGTGGAAAACATCGATGTTCGAACACATCGATGTTTCCAAAACCATTCGATGTTAAATCGATTTTGGAATCGATATAAGATATGTTAAAAAAAACTTTGCCGCTTAAAACTTACAAATAGAGCTGATAAGTATGATGTCACTTCCTGGCCAGTTGCCTAGCGATTCCAAACATTAGGTTTAACAATGTGGTGTAAGGCCATAGAAAACCATAGAGAAGTTAAACCTAGTTTGGAATCACTAGGCAACCGGCCAGGAAGTGACGTCACCACTTACCAGCTCTATTCGCTGCTATAAAAAACGGTGCTGCCATCTTAGAAGCGTACGAGACTTATAACAACTAACAACATCGATAATGCAGTAGCAGGAAAAACATCGATGCCAACATCGATACTATAAAATCATCGATGTGTCGATGTTTAACATCGACATCGCGCAGCACTAATGCTTAGAAAGGTGGGAATGTAATTTTGTTTTTATTCGTTTATTGTTTACTTTATAAACAATTGTTATAAAGATTTATAATTTGGATGTGGACTAGTAAATACTAGTTAATAGACTAGTATATATGCATTCGGAATGTTTATATTATAGTTAAAAATGTTTGGTAGGTACGTCACAAAATGTCGGATGACTGTGGTAGGTACGTAGCCAATATCATTGTTGGTGCAATGGCCGATCAAGAAAAAATATTCCTCATTCAAACTGCTATATTGGAAAACACAAACCACTCTACTATTGCAAAAACTACCAATGACGCACTCCAATTATTGTGGCCAACGGAAATCAAATATGACAAAGTTCTTTTGGTTACTGACGGTGCTAAATACATGTTTAAAGCAGGCCAAGCTCTTCAGGTATTTTACACAAAAATGGTGCATCTAACGTGTTTGGCACATGGGCTGCAACGAATTTGTGAAAAAATTCGTGAATTATACCCGAACATTAACAGTCTGATTTCTTCAGTGAAAAATGTTTTTCTGAAAGCACCATCCAGGATTCAAGCGTTTCAGTACAAATTCCCTAATCTCAGTCTGCCTCCCCAACCAGTGTTTTGTGATGTACGTCATAAACAGTCATAAATGACATGACAACACCATGTCAGCAGTCCTTCCTAAGAAGGGTGCCAACTTAAATTAAGTAAAAAGGGTGGGACAAATATGATATGCATAAAAGAGGTTTATTTACAATAATAAGCAAGATGAATGCAATCTAACAAGATAATAAGGTAGTAAGTAAGCAGAGTATAAGAATCTACTGCAATCAGCAATAACAAAGTAGTGACAGATTCATGATCATGTAATAATTAGCACCAGTCTATACCAAAAGACTCCCAATTAGTTACACTAGCCATATTGTCAAACCTTAACAAGGGACTAAGTCACCCCAAATGTGCATACAGATCACCAACACGAACCTGAAGCCTTGTATTACCAAAGACCTCAAGAGTGTTGGTCAGTGCAAGGGGAAACCAAAGCCAACATACCGGATCCTACACCAGCGGGCTACCACAGAGAACCCGAACCCAAACGGGACTCTACCACCTATGCCACAAGACCACACACCCACTAGGCTACACAAAATAGCTACTTAGTATGCACACTATAAGAAACGCCGAACCTTTCCCGAAACATGATAACGGTTTAGCTGCCCACTGTACTAAGATTACAATCACACGTAAATGCCTCACAAAATAGCCCAATCAATTACAACAACTCTAAAGCATATTAAGATAAGAACACAGTAGTGGCAAAATAAATGATAAAGCAAACCAGCACACAACTAAACAAAAATCTCCCCATTAACTACACACACAAGTGAAGTCAAACCTAAACAAGGGACTTAACACCCTCATCATGCAAACTGGTCACATACAAGAACCTCCCGTTGTGTAACATATAGACGCAAGGGGATGGTCGCTGCAGTGGGAAACCAAAGCCAACTTATCGGATCCAACACTGGCAGGCTACCACAAGAACCCGAAATCCAGTCCGAACAAACGGGACTAGCCATCCAAAACCGGGTTAACACGCCCACTGCCAACGAACCACAACACCTAAACCCCTACACAACACCAGCACCATGAATGCACAAAATCTACAAACCCAAACTTTTCCATGATAAAATAACTGTTTAGGTACCCTATGTGCTAGTATTGCTATCACACCAGATGCCCTACTACAAATCCAGTAGGTTGATTTAAGTATAGGTGGCAGCGCTTACGCTTTATGAATCTGAGGCTATGACGCTATGGTCGAAATGAAGAGAAAATCTCGGCAATGTTAAGAATACTGTATAAGAATACATGCATGTAAATTGTTCAGTTCCACAATGTTCGAACAACAGTGTTAAAAACAAAAATCTCAAGTTTCATGGACTACCTACAGAACGAAAAATTCAGTGAGGTTAAATGAGATATCGTAGCCTAGCCCAATACTTAGCATTGTCACTCTCGTAAATCGTAATTCATTATAAAATTTGCTCACTGTTAGTCAATAATTTTATTTTTTTATTTATTTTATTTTTTTACTTGTTTATTTCCGTCAGTTTTCGCTCCTATTAACTGAAGCTTTTCTTTCAAGTCTTTAACTTTCATCTTCACTAAACTTTGGTAAATAAACTAGAACAAAATTCATAAACCGTAGCGGATGCCATCTGGCAGATAGATTTGGCATTAAAATCAACCTATAAAGGTATTCAATTTAACCTCCACAGTTCATTATCACCTCTAATCGTCAAAAACTTCGTTAAATCCAACAATGAAATGAATAATCAACAAGCTAATCTATACACAACAAGCAAAATAAACACTTTGGCATCTTTCTCCATAACTATTCAAATACAGCTAAGTCACTAATTACTATAAATACAAATAGGTAAGACTTCTCTATTTGTCAGTTCACTAATTAGCTCACAAAGAACAAACCCTCCATAAATTAGCTGTTCTGCCGTCATTTGAATTCATAATCCATAAATAATAATAATCTTAAATCTCTACAATTCTATATCAACAGATAATAAGTATAACCCTTCTAACGTCTCAACAAACAAAGTTATAAACTTAAAGGAATAAACTTCCGTAAAATCCAAACCCACAAATAATTAGAATCCACAATCTAAATTTCTTAAATCTTATCATCTATACTAAAGCTTGATAATAACTTTCAAATCTAAAGAAATTAATGATCATCATCTCAAGAACATATCTAAAATAAACTGAACAGTATAAAGTTATCACGTGGTTTTTCTCTTTCTAAGAGAGGCTTAGGCCTAACCACCGCTTACATCAACAATGCAACAGGAACCCAATTCGGGTGGAACACAAACGTTCCCGGTCCAAAGTCATCTGCTTCGGCATCGTCGTCTTCTTGGGCTTCCATCTAAGCTAAGTCCTATAGGTATCGTCTCTGAATCGGGAATGATCCCGAATGCTTTTTCCAGCGTCCTTTTATTTCCCAGGCGGGCGTCGAGCTGCCCCCTGGTGGAGGCGTGGGTGAAACTCCCACTCTCCTTCAGGATTTCAGGTGGGTCACTTCTGGGTTCTGGCACAAAGTGACGTCATCGCCAACACGCAAGATTCGATGCGTGTGCGATATACTTAATAGAAAACTTCTATTAAAAGATTTACAAAAGTCAAAAACTTCCTCTAGCCATAAGTATAATAAGGTGTTACAATAATTTATAAAGGCAAATCAATACAATAATAAGATTCAAATAATTTCTAACACTTGATTAGGGCTAAGTATACCAAAAAGCCGAAACCTCCCTCACTGAGGGGTTTTTGCCCGCAGCCACAAAATAGAGCTTTTGTCCGGCAACAGAGTTTTCTTCTAACAAAGACTAGGGTAAAACATAATGAATACACCAAATCGACACTCGAAAGTGTCATGTAGCTCTTATATATGGGAGGACTTCTGTAACCCAATACAGAAAACGATTAATATAACAAACAAAAAGTGACTATGTCACAGTTTACTAGATGGGCACATGGTTAGATGCTTCTATATAGTATGCCACGAATTTTGAATATATGCACACAATTGTCAACAGCTTTGATGGATCAGATGCATTATGCATTAAAGAAAAACAAGAACGCCTGAGTAAGAGAGATTTAAAAAATGATCTTGCTTACATCAAAGCAAACTATGAATTTCTTACTGACGGCATAAAAAATTTGGAAGGAAGATTGCCTCTTCATACAGCAGTTGGTATCGTGTTGAATATTGTGGAATCAATCGAATCAGCACCAGTTTCACCTAAACAAGTACTTGTCAATGCAAAGCTAAAAGATGTTCTTGATTACAACCCAGGATGGGGTGTAGTGCAATTAATTTCAACACTGTTACATCCAAGATCAAGACTATACGCCAGAAGAACTTGCTGCATTTTCCAAAGCCCCTATTACTTCGTGTGAAGTAGAAAGGTTATTTTCAACAGTACAAATCGATTTTACGTTTAAATCTACACAAGTTGACCCCAGAAAACTTGAAGCTATACGTTGTTAGTCATTTTAATGTTTGAAATTAATAAAATGATGAAATGTGATTGAAATGTTGGTTTGGTTTGGTTTGTTTGGTATTAACGTCCCTTTCAACTGCTATGGTCATTTCAGGACGGCGTTATAGGGGGGCGCAAATTTTGCCTCGCAAGGGTTCTTTAACGTGCAGCCGGCAAATGACTACACGAGACCAACGGGTTTACTTCCCTTCCGAAGGAAGTGCATGATCTCAGGATTTTCCCTGAAAAATCCTCGTCGTCCTCGGCCGAGATCCAACCCGCGTACTCGGGCAGCAGAGGCGATCACACAACTGCTGAGACACCGAGGCCGATGATTGAAATGATGAAATTTCTAATTATTCATACCATTTGTTTGTTAAGAAGTACTTAGATTTTAAGAGAATATTTATGCATTTAAAGGGAATATTTCAGTAATTTTAAGGGAATATGAACCTATATTTTGTACATGCTTTTAAACCTAGGGTCATGAGTCATGACCAACAATGCAAGGCAAAATTTGTGCACCAATAGGTATCATCAATGGTATAAACACGCATATCACAAACACTACCGACGGATCACCAAAATATATCTCATGACCAACAATGTAAGGCAAAGGTGTGTTTTATAAATATGGTTCAATTTATTAACAGTGCATAGAATTCCTGTTGCTCGGGCTTTTCTTAGAAATGATAACTCTCACAACTTAACATTTTCTTGAAAATCCTTAAAAATGATCAGTAACTAGAGATAATAGAGAGTTAACAGACAATTGGAAAAGAGCGGAAAGGCCACAGTGTAACCACTCTTTTTGGTCGGGCGACAGCTGACGACATAACCGATAACCAAGCATACATCAACTCGATTCTTTCGAAACACTACTGAAGAAATGGATGACTGAAACAAAAAGAAACGAAAAGTTATCCAGGCGTCAGATACATCTGAACAACGGGAGCTTCATCTAAAACCGGGGATTGTAGAATTACTGAACACATATTTCAGTTAATATTTAAGTTCTTGAGGTTGTTCTGCTTACCTACAACTGTAATTATGCCGGGTGCCTCTGCTAGTCTATCTATACAGGGTGGATCTGAAACCCTGTCACACACTTGGAGGGGAGGTAGTATGGGTGATTCTAAGCAAAAAAGTTCATTTGAACATGGGTCCGAATTTGAACGATAACTGAGATATAAACAGAAAAAAAATGCCGCCACCAAGAATAACAAGTTAATAACTCAGGTTCTGTAAAGCCTAGAATAATGAAATTAGGCGGAATAACAGGGTACAGAAAAATGTGTGTACCGTTAAAATTTGATCGAATTCCAACAAGAAATTTCCAAGTTACTGATTCAACATCATAACACGTGTTCACTGGTGAGTACTAACCAGCACTTGTTACAATTTTGACCGCTGGAATTCAACTAAATTTTAACGTACACACAGTCTTATGTACCCTATTATTCCTCCAATTATTCCTTTTTTGCTTAGAATCACCCATACCACCTCCCCTCCAAGTTTGTGACAGGGTTTCAGATACACCCTGTATAAAGAAGAATGTTTTTTTTTGGTTTTTGGTTGTTTGTTTCTTATACAAATCTACAGTTTTATTCCGATCTTGATGAAATTTGATAGTTTGACCTTTAAAGCATGAGGAAGGTCACTGTCTACCTCAGATTCCGAAAAAATAATAATTATCAATAATGAATCGATATTCATGATGATAGCAGTGTATACTAATAAGATGTATCTCATGACCACATTTGTTCAACAATGGTATCAACATGCAATTCAAAAACTACACACGGCCTTACAATATATACGTCATGACCAACAATGCAAGGTTTTATAAATAAGGTTCAATTTGTAATGTTCTATATATATAAAGAAGGATGTTTGTGGGTCTGTCTGTGGGTGGGTCTGTGGATCTGTGTGTACGTTTTTTATACAAATCTACAGTTTTATTCCGATCTTGATAAAATTTCGCATACATGACCTTTAAAGCATGAGGAAGGTCACTGTCTACCTCAGATTTCGGAAAAATAATAAATATCGATAAAAAATCGATATTCATGGTTATGGCAAGGCATATTAATGAGAAATATCTCATGACCAACAATGCAAGGCAAAGTTTGTACAACAATAGGTATCAACAATGGTATCAACACGCAATTCACAAACGCTCTGCATGGACCAACAATCAATATCTCATGGCTAACAATGAAAGGAAAAGTTTGTGCAAGTGTAATTATCCCGGGCAATGCCGGGTACCTCTTCTAGTAATATATAGAATTCCTGTTGTTTGGGCTTTTCTTAGAATTGATACTTCTCAGAATTTAACATTTTCTTGAAAATCTTTAAAAATGGCACTAACTGGAGATCAGATAGACTTACCAAACTATTGGGAAACCGAGCAAGTCAGGAGTTATCAAGCAGTTATCGAAATTCTCAGGCAGCCCTTGATGATGCAAGCTTAACAGAAGAAAAGGCGAATGTTAGACCACACAAAGTAATGAATGGCCAAGTAATGCTTCAAGACACCGAGAGCAGAGTGGTAATTGCTACAATGGATTACCAAGTTGTGAATAAGCCCATTCAGATAGTTGGGATTGCAGAACACAGACAGAAACATTCATGTACAGTCGGGTGCAAAAAGGATTCATTTCGGCTGAGCTTTCTGGATGTTGATTGGTTGCAAAATCAGTTACTTGTATTGAGAGTCAAGGCAGATAAGAATGGACCTGTCCTTTCTGAATGAAAATAGGTGTAGCCGGTATACGCTTGGGATGTGTTCGTCGCCTGCTCCCTCCTGACAATAATAACTCATAGCGGCTGACAGCAGTGTCGTTAAAATCACTGCCTACTGCCTCGAATGGATAGACATTTTTTTTTATCGGTGGAAGGATGGATCATAATACTGTTCCTATTAACTAAACAGGTGGTGGCTTTACAGTATAACAGAGGGACATCAGGAGTTCCAACTAGTTTCGCCAT